>JAHWFP010245538.1:49418-61330 GCA_023313725.1 Lithobius niger | reverse complement strand
GAAACATCTGTAGGCCACTAACTTCTTGTAGCTTCGTTTTCTTCTTAACGTCAACCTAGTATTAAGTTTTCGATCGCGTGGTTGTTACAAAAGAAGCATAACGCAATCCAAAGGTAACGGATAATAAATTAATGTACCTTCGACTTTCACATTCGGTACCAGGAGTAACTTGAACGATAGATGCACGATATCAAGAGAAAAACGAGAAAGTGATGTACGTACACCCCAAAAAATGTCTAATGAGTATCCGTGCATGCGAGTATTGGTTGGATGTATGTATAAGCAGATTTATTCTTAACCCGTCTAAGCCAACTTGCGCTAGTTCAGTGTGAGTGGCAGTTCCATCGATCCTGGCATTTTCAAACCAAATCGGCACTGCCTTCTCACTATAGTTAACTTCCTTCCGTTAAACGTCAAATGAACATTCACATTCCGTGAGGCTTTTTACTTTGAATTTTAATATCAATTGACATCGTAGTACAGGGTAAGTGACCCACTTTCAAAGTTAAATAAACACTGACATCGTTTGTCGAAAATTAGCAGAACACGATTTACCTTCCAGTGCCATTTTTCTCGATCCTCCACATTAAGTACGGCCCCAAAGGTCTATTTCCTTACCGTTAGTCTTTCCTAGCTAAAAATCCTTTTTAAAATGTGGCGTCTAGCAGATTTTCTGTTGAACATAATGGAACTTTATTTACGAACGACCCGTAACTATATGATGCATTGCACGCTTACAATAACCATGACGTTTCATCTCTGTGTGTGCATGTACTAATTTGCTAATAATTGCCAGGAGATCTAAAATTTAAAAGCGTAATGCGGTAAAAATTAAAATTAATTTTTCCAATAGATCACCGAAGCAAAATTATAAGACACTAGCCTAGAAAATTATAAATTGTGATGGTAAAATACGAGAATCATTCCGGTTTGTGGCGACACGATTAATGCGTTCATGCTGGTTCGTCTATTAGGCACAATGACAAATGAGACAGTAGCTACGTTCTTCAACGCAGCTACTTCTCAGATGACCTTAGTGTTTATTTGTGAGGAAGGTGACCAGCGCGAACTGTTATAAGGCAGGCCGGGTTGGTGTCCCTTTAAATGATGCATGAAACATGAATAACATCAACTAACTCTTGAGTGCGTTTCGCGCCTTTAAATAGACGTCGTTCCCAAGGTGGGGTGGGGGAAATTGAGGCTTTATGGTGCATTAACAGCTAGGTAATTAGCACCAACCTCAGCCACAGTGTAGTAGTCCAGGTTCCACTGTGCCACACATTAGGGAAATGTTAAACAAAGCCCAAAACTAGAAGCTCTGGAATTTGAGGAAGCAGTGGCGGCGCCAAGGGCGTGTAGAGATTTGCAGTGCACATCCTGCTCTCTTTCTTTGCATATACCTTGCTCTTTTCGACCTTACCAAAAATCGCGTTTTGAAGAATTTGACTTTAACTGTAGGCTGTAGTGTTGTTTGAATTTGTGCTAAAAAAAACAAAGAACTATTATAGCCAATGGGTGAGGTTAGTGATTACGACTAGTTTAAAAAAAATGTGAATTATTGGTAACAAAAAAGAGGAAGTTAACCCCACCATGATTTGTCTTACTATCCACACCATGCCTTACAACCATGTCCATCCGGCCCTGGATGCCACCCTACGACGCCACTGTGAGGCAGTGAGGGTTACGCCACATTGACTCATTCGCCAATCATCCAGAAACATCTAGACTTAATGACTAATCACACGCAATACTGGTGCAATAATATGGCGTGGGCAGCCCTTGCCTTAATGCAGCTAAACAGTAACGAGTCCCTAGATAGCGGCTGACAGGGCCACGCCTTACGGCAGTGCACTTTAAACCGAGTTGTACGGAAAAGTTTGATTGCATCTATAAATAAAAGTCCTAACCAGGTAGAAGAAATTTTCATGCGAAGCGACGTGTTATACGTGCCTAGACGGTCAAAATTGCTGTTAGTGGCGTTTATTGTCTAATATTGATGTGTTTGGTACACCATCCTGCACCACCGTGCAGCCAGTTTGGTTAGGGCTTAACGGAGTTGTGCGGCCAGGTTAACGGATCGCACGAATTCATAAAAATGTACTGTGTACGGACGAACACTCGGATAATCATTGGGTATAACACTGAGTACTAATCGTGAGTCAAGACCATTGGTCCAAACAAAAGCCAAACAAATATAGGCTGTGATAAAATTAACTTCTACCAAACAGAGCATCTATTACTGGGGGACATCGAGGACTAAACATTTCTATGTTATTTAAAAGATCAAGTTTACAGCTAGGTGTCTCCATAAATACTTCAGAGGTCGTACAGACAGCACCTTGCATACGACCTCTGAATCCATTTCAGAGTAACTTTCTTTGTTCTTTTCGCAAGGTCCATCAGGATTTCTATCTCAAACGTCCGTCCCTATGTGTCCTTGTCCGTGAGTGCCCGTTGGCTGCGGACTAAGGTTAAGGCAGCCTCTTGAATGAAGTGAGTCATCCTGGCACATGTGCCAATGGGAGGAGTAATGTTTTCTTTTGCATAATAATGCCATAGTCTGCGTGCATTCAAGCGCTGGCCTCTGGTTTTACATGAACGACTGCGCAAGGCACTAATTAATATTTAGCTGAAGGTTGGTTAGGGTTGTGAGGAGACTGTGGTTGCTGCGAGATGTTAGCGGTTTGATGTCTTTATTGGCACACCTTAAAGGGACAGCCTGTCTTCCTTTCGCGGCTTGCTTTCAACTTCCAAGGTCTCCGGCATTTGCGGGACTTCCTATATCAGCCCATGTTTTAAATATTGCGCATTCCAATCGCTTTCAAGGAGGCCTCATCATGTATCACATATCAAATTCTGCAGTCATTTTTAAGCCAAATCTTGAGTAATTTGAGTAATCTACAGTAACTCTAACGCACAAATCTTGAGCAGCTATACAACAGCTTTGGTAAAAACGCATTTGACGTACTTTTGAGTTGGATGTTTAGCCATTCCTTTTCGAAGTCATATTATGGGGTTCAGGCCTTTTAATTCGCCTATTAATTTTGTTTTCTGTAAGAATTTATCAAGCCTATTATAATAACGGTGTTGAATGAACGTTGGAAAAGTACTGTACATGCAGCACAGCATGGTCAACACCATGGAATGGCATTCGGGCATAATTGTAATAAAAACAGCAATATTTCTGCCCTCGCATGGGATCTTTGAGGCATCAAAACATAAAAATAAAAGGTACTTGAGCACACGATTAGAAAAATGGCGGACCTCTAATCGTTTCCTCAAGCACTTCCGTTTTTATGGTAAAACGACTTGGAAGACTGTTCCCAAGCGAGGGCAGAGATATTGCATGCTGTTTTTAACTTTTTATTAAAATTACAATGCAGCCGAATGGCCACTCCCTGGTTCAGTTCCATTCCGTGGTTCCACGGATCCATGCTTCCTACGGTATGAAACCTGCTTGTGTTCCTGAATAGTGTCCGGACTGCAGGAACAACAGTGTATAGGGATCATGACCAACCATATTGACGGAAGACCCAGAAAAATGTGAAAGTAGATAAGCTGGTAGTTAAATGAGCATATGCAAGCAAGGTGGCCGGAAAACCAACAGCAAATAGGAGCAAATTGTCAGTCCAGTTGGTTGCTTATAAGGACTTTCCCCACAGCCAATAATAAACAAGTTCGATTGTTTTGTTGTTGTTGTTGTTGTTGTTTTGGAAGTACAACTTCAAAATTCCGATTGGCCGTTAAGTCACCCGTGCAGCCATCAGTGGTAATTTGTTGATCAAAGGTCACCACTGAAAAAGACTGAACAACTTCCAAACTAGGTTGGAGCGTAAAGCCCAGAAGCCCGTCTGAGTGCAGCTGATAGAGCTTCCGGAAGAAGTTGATAGAGCTTCCGGATATCCCAATTCGGGCGTAAGCTCTTCCTTTCCTCCTCCAGTTATAGTCCACGTGTTATTCCGCAAGGCCATCGTTAATGCGACAAGTCTGCAACTTGTGACAGCATAGGATTATTCCTAATTGGTGCAACAACAGTCGACACCGTTATCAATATATACCTTGGATGGCGGCACATGTACATCCATTTTATCTGGTTGTTTATCTATTGCTTAAACGGGGAAAGCAACATATTACACATCTGCAGGCCGCTGAATTATAGGCTGTACATCGTGCAGAAAATATAATGGACTTTTGGGTTGCTGGCCTTCTGCACAAAAAAGCTGTTAAATTTCACACCTGCTAGCCTGCGTTCACGACTTTTCTTTTGAAAACGGTGCAAACGGTGCCTGTCTGCATGCGCAAAGTGGTCGTACAAGCTTTGCCAAAAGCTGACAAGTTCGCGTTTGGCAATGTTGGCACAATAAATTATATTAAACGCAAGCTGTGTTTGCATTGGAGTCGGTGATACGGCGGTACTGATGGGCGGTGATCACTCTTTAGTGTACATGCTGGAATATTATAAAATACAATAATTTTGGGAGACATTTTTGTTTCTGTTATTGTGGAATTTCACATGTACGTGACATACATGTACATATACGATTAAATATAAATTTGAAAATTTATTGACACAAAATCCCTCCAAAAAAAGTTACAGAGATGAAGATAAGATGGTATGACCTTTGGAACGTTCACAGTCCTATGGACGTCGTGATATCCCACCCAAAACCAAAACTGCTGTAAGAGAAGCCGCCAAGTTTCCAAAAAGGGTCGACCTTTGAAAATAGTGATTTCATTCAACCACGGAAAAGGCCGCCAAGGTTAATCCTGTTAACCAAGTTAATCGCACCGAATAACATTTTGGACGTTAAATGAAAACGTGAAGATTGCTACCGCGAGTAGCAATATTCTAGTTTTCATTTAACTTTCGAACTAGTAATAGTCGGTGCGATTCTCTTGGCTAATATAGGATTAACCTTGGCGGCCTTTTCCTGGTTGAATGATATCACTGCCTTCAAAGGCCGACCCTTTTAGGAAACTTGGTGGCTTCTCTTACACCAGTTTTGGTTTTAAGTGGATTATATTAAACGCATGCTGTGTTTGCATTGAAGTTGGTGACACGGCGGCAGTCAGGGAGATAATGACTGAGTGAACGTGCAAGAAATATAAAATATAACATTTTTGGGAGACGTGAATATTGAGAAAAACTGTTAAATTCTGCAGCGATTTGAAAGTCATGTCGGCGGTTTTCCGATTCTTTGCACGGGTTGTCCGTCCCAACCCTTTCAGCTGATAACCCTATTGACTTCAGATTACTTAAAGGTCCAATTTTATTTTTCTATTAAACGGACTGGTTCTTTTGCAGTATTTTTTGAAAAAAAATGTGCTATTGTCCATTTACGATAAATCCAAACAAACTCACAATACGAGGCATCAACATGGCTCTAATAATTGCTCTTTCTGATTTCACGGAATTTTGGGAATTTTTATAAACACCGTAAGATTGTTACCGGCAATTTGTAATTAGTCCACTCGTTTAGTATTTATACGAGTGTTTTAAAAAGGCTATTTATTACAACAGGCTAAATGGCTAAAATTGCTCTTGAAAACGGATCTCGTCTAACAACGTCTGTTATTAATCTGAAAAGTGCTTGAAACTTAGGCAGTTCACTCACGAAACGGAACTAAGTGCTGAAATGTATGCAGCTGCTTTTGACGTTTTTTTCTTTTTTCTTTTTTTTTCTCTTTCCCTTTTTTGTCGTGAATGGTTGATCTTTTAGTGGTAAGGGAAAAACGGACAAAATGGAGTATAACACTTTGAGATAGAGCAACAACGGGTGGGAAGGACAAAAAAAATGGGAGCTCTGCTTGTAATAAATTGTCATAACGTGTGGTTGTTGGCAGTTTCAAGCCGTGCATGTGTGTCTTGGTAATTGCACGCCTTATCCTCCTCCGTGCAGCAGAGTTTAAATGATTCGCACGGTCCAGCGAAACCGCAGAATGTATTACATCACATGCCAAGCGACGGACGAGGAGCATTTTTGGGGAATATGTTATAGAGTTGTCGGATCTCGGTATGGCTGCTGAATTATAATTATGTGTGAAGTGATTTTGGGGGGTTTTCGACTTTTGTTGCGAAGTCTGCAGCTTGCTACGGTGTGTTCCACGATTAGAATACGGATAATCACAAACACGCGACAAGGAGTGAGCTGCCGCTCAAAGAAATAGTCCCCAGTTTTAGGAGTTATTACGAGGCAGGGACGATAATGTCATCAATGGTTCTCCTGAGACGTGCATTTATAACTTTTTTTTTTTAATGTACCTTAAAATAATCGTCGTTTAGTACTGCAACATCGGGAAATGTAATAATGAGACGAGTACTACTTTTTTTTTGTGCACGCCCCTGACACTAATCAACGCCGTGAGCCCAGTTTTCAGTGTGCATTCAGCACTCCTAGCGCAAGTTTTCGAAAGTTTTAGATGACGTGGGTATGTGCCAAAGTGACTGTCAAGCCTTTATAGGAATTATGAAACCGTGGACCTGACGACAGGGGCAGGGGGAGACAAGGGTGAGGGGGGAATGAGGTTTAATGGCGCGTCGACAGCTAGGTCATTAGCGCCAACTTCAGTCACAGTGCAGTGGCCCGGGTTACCATTACGCCACACATCACAGAGACGTTACATTACTGACGACGAGCTGACCTGAAAGTCGACAGTATTAAAAAAAGTAATTGAATAAACGAAAACTTAAAAAAAAACACGAAAAATCACTTTCATCGAAGTAATTAATAAAAGGTCATAAGAGTGGAAACAAGTTTACTCCGAACGCGTTGTGTGTTTCAGTAGTCCTGAGAACGAGACTTGTTATTAAACAAAAAAACACATGATATTCTCAAAACCAGAAGAAAAATAGAAAACTCCGGAGAATGTGATTACGTAACTGTTGTATATCCCCCTGCCCCGGGGGTAGGTAGTGCATCCTCCACACCCGAAGCTAAGAGTAAGTAGACAAGTTGGTTAAGTAGACAAGTAAGGACTAAAACATCCAGACTTTTTTTTAATTCAAATTTTTTGGCGCTTGCCAAAGAAAATTCGTGGTTGTGCCAATGCTGCAAGTTCCACTACACTAGTCGGGAAATGTCTCACACAGGATAGATACAGGAATCCGTTCGTAGAGGTCGCCACCTGTTTGAGACAGTTACATGTGTGCGCAACTTTGTCCAGGCTTTCTGAAGTCCTTTAGTTAGCTGTTCAAAATATTAGTATCAAAGTTATAATTTAAAAAAATCGATAACCAGGGGATTAGTCGTTCATAAGTTACCTCTAGTCAACAATCAAATAGACCGATGCTTTCTTCGCGTGAGAAGTTTCGGTTTCAGTTTTTTTATTATATAGGTAACTGCACCATCTGGCTTTAGCACAGCGTACTAATAACCGCACTGCCAAGGTTAACTGAGAATGTAACCGTGCTACAGCGAGAAACGCAGCTTAACCCTCAGCTGGCCTTAAATATTCTTTACGATGATGAGTTGGGTGCATGCTTGTTGTTACCATTTCCTCTTCGTAGCACTCGATAACCTGGACCGCATTTTTTTAATCAAGACTATTTATTCATCAACCGGCTTAAAATCCATGGTTTCTGCGAATCGGAAGCGAACGAATATTGAATACATTTGCATTGTTTTAATTTATCAGCGTCATGACACTAGATGGCAGCAAATACAAAGTAACGATGTTGAATCGAAAGTTGGAATTTTTGGTGTAGAAAATGGAGAAAATGAAAAGCCGAAATTGCTTGGGAATCGACAGTAACCCAGGAATGACCCTGTGGTTGAACGAAAGGCAGGCCTACTTCTTTTTTTTTTTTGTTGTCGAATTGCCCAAAATGCGTTTCGAAACACATGTTACGAATTAAGTTGGAAGACTGGCGGCAGTAAATGAACGTTGGAACTTGTTCTTTTTTCCTGTGCGCTGCATCCAATTCATTATACGTTTCTCATCTGAAACGCATTTCAGCTAGAACATCGTAGTTTTTATTCTTTTTTTTCCTTCTCTTTTCCATGGTCATTTTCTTATTTATTTATTTATTTTTGTATTTTTTTTTCTATCTTTTTTTTTTCCCCGTTGGAAAACGATTACGTATATAATTTTTTGCTAATCATTTTTGGTAAAAAAAAAATTGTTTTTCGTTGCTGCCGAGAGAAGGGTTGAGCATGTTATTTAATACTTGTTGCAGAGTTGGGCTTGGTGGGGGAAGGGGAGGGGGGTAGGGGTGTGGAAGTTCGGATGGTTGCAACACAAATTGTGTGAAAGCAAGATGTTATCTTTCAGCGAACCATGCAGTGACGTATCTCCGTTCAGACGGGTCGCACATCATGCTAAAATCCAATAATGCGGAGAAAACTGATTATGATCATCATCGTCGTCGGAAGAAGTTGCTTTCAACCAAATTCGCAGCAGGTTTCTAATCTTACAGTTTTCGGAAAAGGAATTTCAATTTTTTTTTGGCAACGCCGACTAATGAAAGTGTGTGTGAAACGTGCATTTAGGCAATTTTTTTATTGCTGTGGAAAAGAAATTTTTTCTTGCCTTTTTTGCCCTTCCGTCTTCATTTTAATGATGCGGGGTTTGGGGAAGTCGGGAGATGAAGAGAACAGGTGCTTTTTTTTTGTTGTTATTTAAAACTTTAGATAAAAAGAATTATTTCATTTCGAATTATTTCTAGAGTTACGTTATATTGACTTTGGCCCATTCAAACCCTTTGATTATGTAGGGCCTATACTTTGATGAAGAACACTGAATTCGATTAAAGTTTCAAGAACTCCCCCTCTCACTATTATTCCGCATCACACGACGTAGGAATAGACATGATAAGATCTAGATTTGGGGTTTATTTAATCACTCTCATTCATAAACACAGTTTTGCTAGATTTGGCAGACCTGTGATCGTCACTGTGGATATAACAATCTGACCTTTTTGTATAAGCATGGCAACAGAATTCGAGGCTACAATGGAAAATTAAACCAAGCATCATCATAAGCAATGATTTCAACTGGTCTAAGAAGCATGCTGCAGTTGCAAGAAGAAAAAAAAGTTATAGCTGATGACTTGGCATGTTAACAAAAAAATTTAATTTCATCCCACAGGATGCATTCAGCACTCTGTCCGAATCCATGTCAGTCCCTATCTTGATTATGGAAGCGTACTCTGTCCCCGTGACTGAGGTTGGCGCTAATGACCTACCTGTCGACGCACCGTTAAGCCTCATCCCTCCCACCCCCACCGAAATATAACATTTACAACTTTTAAGTAGGTTTGACATAATGTTGGAAAACTGCATACAGAAATCAGTCCCAGCAGAGTTAGTCTGGGTTTCCTATTGTCAGGTTCTGTTCTGACTTAGGTTCACATTTTATGGTTTTTAAGATTTAAAAAAAAATTACACCCAAAGTGTATGTATCGAACTTTAGCTCCTTTAGCTAAAAATTTCTTGTTTGATAACGGGTCAGAGTCAGAGCCGAAACGTCACATATATAGTGTTGTTCCATGTGCACCTTACCGGCTTTTTGTTTCTTCATCACGTGCGTCGCACTGCGCGATATCCTCAGAAAATTTCCAGCTAAAACCCCACTGATAATTTACGACGGAATAGCCGATAATATTTTCGCCTCAGTCCGGCCATCTTGCTCTTACAGCGAGGTATTGCAACGTTGCAAGTGGTAATCCTCAGTGTTGTCGAGTGTAGTGTAAATGTAGATTAATTTTCTCCAATCACTCGTGTGGTGTTTTTTTTTTCCAGTTCAGAATGCAACTCGTGGAGGACAAAAATGATCAATCTCAATACCAGCCTCTTAATGTTATTATGGACTGTTTTTTTTCTTTCTTTTTTTACGCAGAATATTAAACTCACAAAATGTAAAATAAATGCTGCAGAAATAATTTACAAGTCGCAATTTGCTTTAACGTGACAAACTCCATCGAAAGTACACTTTAAATACGGTGAAAACAGGCCGTGAAGCGTGGCCAATGAAGATGGGTCAAGCCTTGTCCGAATTACTAACTTTATCTAATAAGGCAACATTTCACGCTTTTTTTCTTCTTTTTTTTTTTTTTCGCTGACTCTCTTCCTTTTCATCATTTAAAAATTCTCTTTTCAAACTGTCATTTTTGTCCATTTACGATTCGAGTGCACGAAAGGGCGGCCGGATTGGGACCCCGTTGGCTTAATAATTCTCTCATTCAAGGATGCTCTCATATACGCCAAAACTTCCACAACGCAGTTTGCCGAGGTCCATGATTGTAGTCAATTGGCCGTTTCCTCATTGTCGGCGAAGGGCTGATTTGAAAGTAACTGTAGATTTTCGCCCATTTCTGCTGAAAGAAAGAAAGGCATCTGTCCGTGTCCAGATCCAGAATGTCAGTTATTAATTTTTTTTCCCTTTTTTTTTCGTCTTTCTTTAATGCTTTTCTTTTCTCTTTCAATTTCATTATCTTATCTTTTGCTTCTCACTCTAAATAGTTGTTTCCTCCATCTCTCTCATCCACCAACCCCCCCCCCCCCCCTACTACACGCCCACCCCGCCAACCATCAACCCCCCCTTTCCTCGTTGGAGTTTTGTCTATTAATTCTTTTTCATTCGTTTCTGCATCGCGCAACTTTAAACTTGCATCGTTCGGCTTTTCTCATGGGAAATGGTCTGTTACTTTGCGAAACCAACTAAATAATAAAAGGCCGATTCGATAATAACGATAATTACGTGTCTGTGACACTGTGGCGCCCCCTAAAGTGTTCATCAAGGAGTTTTGCCTGTTGTTGCTGTTGTTGCTGTTGCTGTTCCGTTTGATGATTGCTTGTTGGGAAAGAGAACATCATTAGCCACGTGTTCAGTTATGGAATAACGGGTGGTTTTGGAAGGCAGCGAGGCTTTTTTTTTGGGGGGGGGGGGGGTTGTGTGCGGTTTCCGTTATCGTTTTCTGACTTTGGGATGACGTTTTTTAGGTTTTAAAGAAAAACAAAAACAGGTGGTTGTTTTGGTTGCTGTCAGCCGTTATGAGGACGAAGTCTACACACGCTGAATTGCTGGGCGCTGACAGTACACATCGCTGCATCACATAGCCTGCATCCGCACGCAGTGCTTACTGGTGTGTACTTTGTGAGTTTAAAAGTACACAAAATGTTTTTTTTTTTTGCCAGTACACAAATTGTGTAGAACTTTGAGCTGGTACACAGTGATGGGTACAGAGGTAGCTGAAGGCAAATTTTCAGCCTGGGGCAAAAAACAACCTGAGGAAATTCGTAGCCGGAGAAATTCGGGATTGGGGGAGAGGGGGCTCCCGAATTTCTCCGACTACTCACGGCCGTCGTGCTCTTGCCGATCGTCACCATCTTGATGGTGTTCGTAGCCGTTTCAACCTTCCGCGAAAAATAGCGTATCAATTGGATGGATGATGTCTTCCTCGCCGGGTTTTTTTCGATTTTTTGCAGTAGGTACAGATGTACAATATGATCTAAGTTTGCGGTTTGGTTAACGTTTGTGTAATGTGTGGCGCATTGGAAACCCGGACCACTGCACTGAGACTGAGGTTTGCGCTAAATGACTGTCGACGCGCAATTAAAGGGATATACCTCCCAGCGCCATTTTTCTCGATCCTCCACATCAAGTACGGCCCCAAAGGTCTATTTCCTTACCGTTAGTCTTTCCCTTGCTAAAAATCCTTTTTTAAATGTGGCGTCTAGGAGATTTTCTGTTGAATATAATGGAACTTTATTTACTAACGACCCGTCACTAAATGATGCATTGCGCGCGTACAATAATCATGACGTTTTTTCTCTGTGTGTACGTCTACTAATTTTCTAATAATTACCATGAGATCCTAAAGTCTAATAGGCTAATGCGGTAAAAATTAAAATTAATTATTCCAATTAAATACAGATGCAAACCTATTTACGTTGCCTTTTGGACTTATATGT
>JAHWFP010245538.1:11986-44418 GCA_023313725.1 Lithobius niger | reverse complement strand
GTTGGATTAGGTTACGCACGCAACGCACTTTCTGTTGTTCATTTTTTAATTTTTTATTTTCTTCTTGTTCTTCTTTTTTTTTATTTTGAACCGCCATTCTCACACTCTTTGGCTAATTTTCCTAGCATTTTTTGACCTCCTCCTGACAACTTTTAAAAGTTGATGTTTCTGACGTTATAGAGTATTTTGAACTCGGGGAGTTTTTGGACACTAAACGTGTTTACGTAGCCCGCGGAGCAGGATGTAGAGCGCGAGACTTTTTTTTTTTAATAAATTTATTATCTGGTGGTCCTTTTTTAATTTTATTGTAATTTTTTTGCTCCTTAACTTCGAACTTTAGAGCCTCGCATTTTTCCCCATTTGAATTAATGTACTTAACATGCAAATTTGACGTTACGGCGAAAGTAAATGAACTTTTAAAAGTTTTCTCCGAAATATTACGCAACTTGAGGTAGTGTTTGTCGACAAACGGAAATCAAAATGGTAGCCAACGCGAATAAAAAAAAATATTACAAAAAAAACGGCGGCATTGCACATTTCTGAATGATTTAAAACAATTTTGGAATGAATTGTTTTGAATTCGTAAATGAAAACGTAGATTAGAAAGTTAACTAGATAATCGCATCTTACCTCGTCAAAGCCTATTCGAGGCCCAGGCGGCAGCTGCGGATATTAACGTCTCTGGTAATGCTTTGCGCACGAAGCTGCACGGAGACAAAGCATTGTTAAAGGCTTTAGTAGCCTCAACTACCGCTAGGGCCTGGCGAATGCTTGGACGAGATGCAATATAAAATTCCTAACCTATGGCACAGGCAAGTTGTATTAGGCGCTTGGTTTCCGACCAATGCGAGATAGTCGTTAGTGACCTTAAGACTTTAAAAAAAGGAGGCTCTCTTTCAGGGTTTTCACCAACCTGGAAAACTAAGGGAATGTAGACTACGTTTGAAACTCAGGGAATTCTCCGATTTTCCAAAAAAAAAAAAAAAAAAACCGGGAAAACTCACGAGAAAAAACAAAGCTACAATTTCAGGTCTAGTCCTAATAAGTGCATTAAATATGTTCCGTTGAGACATTGTGGTAAAATAAAATGTATCCTTGTACTTCTGGGTTGACACCTAAGAGTTCATTAAATCGGGCTACTTTTTTGCACTAAGTCAGCCTTAAAAAACAAGTACATAAAATGTGTGGAAAAATGTTCTTCTGAAATTTCTGTAAATAGCCTGGAAATTGACCTCAGTTACGCTGGAAAACCTGGAAAACTCGGGGAAATTACTTCAGTATTTTAGTGGGAACCCTGTCTTTCCGGGACTGGTGGGGGGGGGGGGGGTTTTGGAGGGGGTTAATGGCCATGAAATGTTATTGATAGACATATCTAATCAGCACCCTAGCCTTATGATTCTACACAACATATGGCTGAAAAGATGTCAAGCAAATAACCATGGCCTTTTCGTAAACCCCAAATCTCGTCAAGAGGTAAATTTGTATTCTCTGTCTTCTCCTGTCTTGTTATAAAACAAGAACACGCGCCCGCCTTCTTGTAATTTGCCTTGAAATTTCCCTTTATTTATTTAGTTATTTTTCTTTTTTAATTTTTCCGTTTTTCTTTGGCTGTCGAGTATTTGTGTTAAATTCAGTGTTTATTGCACATTAAAACGAGCCCGTTTTGGAGCGTAGCTTTTCTGTTTTTCGCCGGCACCGAATTGCCTACCAGATATGCGCCTATTCACGTCGTAAAACACGCCCGTAAATCGTTTTCCCAGAAGACGTGAGTAATTAATTTTGCTTGTAATTAACGGTCGGGTAGGCGCGGCTTTAGACCGCCATTGTCTCTAACGCCACCTGGGGGTGAGGGAGGGGAGTTGGTGATGGGGAGGGGAGGGGGAGCTGGGAGAATGATGACCGGGGGGGGGGGAGTGGGAAAGAAGACAACAACGACGGTCACTGCACATGATGATGTCATCCTCGCTTTCCGCATATATTTAGACAGAAAAAAAAATTGTAAAAGAAAAAGGAAACAATGCTTGTTTTCCATGAAAATGTAATTAAAGTGTTTTGAAAAATTATGGTTTTGAGTTTCGGGAAAATTTAGTCGCTTGTTCTCCACTTCGGGTTGTTAAAGTTGTCTTTTATTTTTACGGTGAATATTAAATTGCAAATTGGAGCAAGGGTATTGTGTGACTTACACGCACACGTCATATCGTGTCGTGGATCGCTGAGGATAGGTGTGTTCTGGTTACGGAGGAGACACTAGTCTGCAGCCAAGATGAGAGAGTAAGTAATTTTAAAGGTTTTTTTTTTTTATGCAGTAAGTAAAGGCAAAAAATTGGAGAAAGCTGTAGAAATACTGTAGAAAATTGAAAAAGTCTGTATACTTCGTTACGCGAATGGTTAAGCAATTTTAAGAACTAAGTGAAAGGAGCACCCACAAATACTTGACACTTTTTAGAGAATTTTTTTTATTTAAAAAAAAACGCGTCGAATCAGTGGCAATAACGGTGCAGTAGGGCGTGGGTGGGCAATACTCCCACCACTCCCCAACTCAACATTCTTCCGGGACCATCTAGTTGCTGCCTGCGACCCTCACCAAGGAGTTGTAAAACTTTTTTTGCCGCCCGTTGCCGCCCAAATCTTGAAAAGGAAAGGTTTACAAGTCAAAAATTAAAATTCAAGGTGGTTTATTATCGAATATTGGAATCTACTATTATTTTCAAAACATATCAGATGGTGATAAGTGGGTTGACCGTTAGATTTTTGGGAGGAACGTGGAGGTGGGGGGGGGGAGGGGGAGAGAAGCACGCAATGTCCGTGCAGTTAAAGGAACATAAATCCCTGTTGGCTTTCCTGCATGAATCAGTTTTGCGACATTAGTTCCAACGTGTGTAAATGTTGCCAACACATTCATTTTCTTGTGTTTTCTTGCGTGCGAGGTGATTTGGCGACATTAACTCTAACCTGTGTAAACGTTGCAAACACTAATCTCAACGGGTCGCACGATATACTGGAAGGATTTATGTCCTTTTAATTCCAGTGCGCCGTAAAAATCTCAAGGCTATGTAGAACGTGTTACTGAATCTACACTATCACGAGCGAGGTATTACCAGCAGTATCAGCGACAGAATGCCGACTGAGAAATAGCTCCGAGTGGTAGCTGCAATCAGGGTAAAGGAAACCAGCCACGGGTGCAAGCCGCCATTGCCGTTACACGGGTTACCAGTTGTCTAACTAATTTAGGCAACGGAGGAGGCAAGTCGCTGCCAGTCTTGCCGTTATTTGGAATCGGTACGGAAACGTTTCGACGCGCCGATTCAGAAATCATCGAAAAGTACCCATGAAGATCGATGATGCGATATAACCGATGGTTAATTCCTATAAGTTTCTGAACTTTTACCCACTGACGCGCTGTGCTGTATCGTTGATGCTATTATGTCCGCGGCCTATCTTGAGTTCGCCCAAAAACGAACACAGATAATCGATTGTACATTTTTGGAAGCAGAGTGCCTTGTTGATATCCTAGATGGTTACAAAAACAATGGCGGCCATCGATTAAAGCCGCTCCCTCCAGGAAGACGTAGCCGCTTATAAAATAAATGCAGGACTCAAGATACGCTGCGTACACAATAGGACCCTCGATTATTTTTTCATCCCCGGATGAAGATGGGGGAGGGACGGAGTCACGTTGAGCAGGAGGGGAAACTATACCGTACCAATAGAAATTACCGATAACCTCCTGCGAAACGAGAAAGAAGACAATAGTATGGTTCGCTGCACCCGCCATCGCGCTTTTTTTCCACAAAACAAAGACAAACAATGACCATGTTCTTCGTAAGTGATTAAGAGTCTTGATTTTGAAATACAAATTTTCAGAAAGTGTAGTTAGGTGGAGTTTTCCACTAAGAAAAAAAAAATGTTTAGTACATTTTTTTTTTAACATACTGCACTGCATCTATCTGATCACACTAGGCCTTAACTGCAGAGCGGTTGCCTGTTTGTTCTCGTGCCAAGCAAACAATAATGACAGCGTAGTGAGTATCTGAATTTTATTTTTTTAAGTGTCACACTCAAGTGATGAGTAATTTGTAATTTACAGAAATTTGAAGCAATTGGTTGGTGGAGGGGAGTTGGTGGGGTTGGAAAGGAAACATGATCTTAAAAATGCTGTCTCGTGACTTAAGGCCTGTTCGCACACGTCGTGAAGAAAGTGTAATCGTCGGCATTTGAAGTAGCCTTTGATAACGAATTTCAAACGACTGACGGTTATGCCTGGTTACACTGTTCAGTGTTCAGTATGCAAACAGTTGCGCTTCTGCAACAGTAAAACTGCTACCTTCACTTGCTGCTTACTTTCTGGTTTAAAATGTAAACCCATTGTCTGCATTTCATCTAAGCATCCGAGATACAAATAAAGGTTTACAATGGATTTACCAATTTCAGTATGGCCACACGGCACACAATTATTGGCGTGGTTGCGTGGGTGCCATTTGCTGACGCCTTTTATAAAAACAAATTTCTGATCACAGTTAACAAGTATTGTTAACAATTCATAAACTCCTTCAAGCACTCGTTGATTGCCACAGAAGCATACATTGTTGGCGATGTGAACTCTTCTACGGACTAAGAGTGTTCTGCATCGGACACAACCAAAGGTTCTAACAAAATAGCAAAGCAATTTCTAAATTAGTCAGTACAGCTATATGCACAACCAGAACCGTGATTTTTACGATTTGATCTGGTCTTCAGCATCTGGAAGAAGGTAAATAAACTCAGGTGCAAACCTATTTACGTTGTCTTTTGGACTTAAATGTCGTACTGCCTGAGCGGAGATTGAAACCACGACCTTTAAAACCAAAGGCCGAAGTCCTACTGACAATCCATGCTGAGCGATAGGACTTCAGCTTTTGGTTGCAAAGGCCTTGGGCTCAACTCCCGCTCAGGCAGTCTGACATTTAAATCCGAAAGGCAATATAAACTGGTGTTTGCATCTATATTTATAACTTTTCGACCCATTTGGCTTTCCTTCCAGTTTTACCTGGAAGAATGTGATTGGCAGTGCATGGAGCTAGATAATCTGTAGGCCTTTTTTGAATTCAGGCCTTATTCTTAAACACACCTGTGTAAGGACCCTTAACGCTCCGAGGGAAGCCTCCACGTTGTTAGCACTACTATACACCCAGATTCCGTCGCAACGATGGAGAGCAACTCCAAACTTGGTTCTGGTTTTACGTGCATCTAACTAGTTGTGCACTCCTGAAGGCTTCCTTGAAGCTTAAGGTACGTTGAATGCGGGCCTAAGTTGTATTTCACAATACGAATTCAGACACAGTTTGCCAATAGCCTTTGGCAGTCAGAGGAATATTGATGTTAGCCTTTTATAGTAATCTCTTAAAAAAAAAAGGCGCAATAACAGCAGATGTTGAACTCTGCATAGTTTGTTGGCACATACTGGGTTAGCTGGAAAAAAAAATATTGTACCACTTTTTTCCTGTATACAGTTCTCTTCCGCTATTCAGCGTGGTTTTTCTCTTTTTATTTCGATGTTTGCGTATTGGACTTGAAAGTTTATTTTACCGATGAGTACGAGGAAGTTTTCTGTTCATTTTTCAATAAAATCCTCCCAAATGTTGTTCATATGGCAGCCCCACACCATCTGTTGCTTCATGCATAACAAAGCTGCTCTTAAACAGACACAACTGGTTACTAGTTTACTTTCTGACGATTGGCAAACTTCCAGCCTCTTCTTGAATTTAAGGCTTGCGAGTTTATGGAAATTTTTGTTGTGTTATTGTTAGTTTCCTTTCAAGTCGTAAGTGTGTTATGTTGTGTTAAGGGACAAGAGTACAGTTGGAGGTGTAAGCAGTAAGTTTTTACATCTTGTTTCGTTTTTTTTTCTGTTTTGTAAGAACCTGCAATGGTTTAGTTGTCCGGTTTTGAGTTATCATTTGCAAATTTACTTCCCAGTTTGACATCGAAGCCTAAAGGCCGGTTTCTTAATGCAACAGAGAAAAATTCTTCTGAAGTGTCTTGATATAGTTATGGTATTTTTTTACGGTTCAAACTAAATAACACAAATTATAGGACCCGAAACTACATTAAAAAAAAAATTAATACGGAATTTGGCTTATCTACTTTTTTTAAAAGGTAAATAACGCAAATTGTAATTGTGTGTTATAGCAATTAGCCTTTTTGAACACTCGTACTAAAAGAACAATTGTCGAAAACAATGGCGTTAGAGTTAAGAGTGAATTAGATATTTTAATTTTTGATACCATTTCTACATAATGCTACTTTTATTGTGATCATATTTAAACCTTCATCTCATTTTATCTAACAAGAATTCCTTCTATCTGCAAACTTATGGTCGAAAAATCTCGTAACGCTTAACAAACCTCTCGTCTTCTTAACTTTTTGTTTACATGGTTTGAGGTTTAGTTAAAGAAACTTTAACACCAGCAAACAAAGAGCATAACTAAGTCAACATTGCGATCTGCTAAGAACGACAAGTGAGCAGCAGTGGTAACGAAAAATTCACATGTCACGGTGGACTCGGGGAACTGTGCCAGTCTTTGTATTGGGCCTCCAATTCCTGGCCTCGTGACGCTACATGACTTGTTTTCGTCATTACTGCTGTCCACTTTTCATCCGTAGCAGTTCACAGTGTTGTACTAATGTTTTTTTGTAGTCATTACTGCTGTCCACTTTTCATCTTTAGCAGTTCACAGTGTTGTAGCCTAGTAATTATTTTTTAAGCATTACTGCTGTCCACTTTTCATTCTTAGCAGTTCACAGTGTTGTACTAATAATTTTTTCACCATTTTTGCTGCCTACTTTTCATCCTTAGCATTTCAGAATGGCCATTTATTCCTCATGATTTACTGCTAATTGCCTTTCATTAACTCTTTTAACTGTAAATTGTTTGCTCCTAACTCACTGCATGTCAGTTTAGAATGTCATTTCATTCTTCTTGATTTTGCTGAATCACAGCATTCTGGTCTAATTACTCATTCCATGGTGCACACTCCGTCCGTCCACGAGGTCGCGAAGATGTTTCACGTTGAAAATATTTACCCAAGAGTTCATCATTCTATGTTCTTTCATCTGTATAATTCTAAAAAAAAAATGGATTATAGTATAAAGGAATATGTGTACAATTATTATTATTTTTTTTATTGAGAAGTGAGGTGACTTCCTAGTCTTTTTCCAAGACACATCGCCTAGGAAATTAGTTTACCGGAACTATAGTTTGTTGTTTACTTTTTCAATGAGTGTTGTTCTCAAAGAATTCCATCATCGGAGAAGTACTTGTCCTGTTGGTGATGGTTGGTTGGAATTCTGAGAAAAAAAACATTGCCAAGGATGGTGGCATTTACTTCTTTCATTGTGTCCGATTTTCAAAATCATCATTTTGATGATATGACGTGTACGTCGTGTAATCCTGGAGTTCTTACTGCTCCGCCCACACCAGGCGACCTTCCTTCGCTCCGTTGCTTCTTAAGAGTAGTAACACTGCACAAGAAAGAAGAGGAAGTTGTAGGACCATTGATTTTTATAGTGTTATAGTCATTCAGACATGTCATCGTCAAATAAAAAAAAATAAATAAAGTAATTAAAAGAAGAAACTCGAATGTGATGCAAAATTAATGATCTAGATCAGGGTTGGGAGGGAAGATATGGACCACTGACTATCCCGCGTATTTTATTACGCTCGAAACAGAAGTTGAGATGAGACTAATAATGGCGTAAAGGATAATAAAGTATTCGGTCTGATGATATTTCGTTATCTTTTGAACTATTTCAATATTCTTACTGAGGTGTCACTGAAAGATGTACAAGGAGTCCATCCTTGAAACTTTTGAAAAGTTGTTTTGGCTCTGATCCCAACTTCATGCTATTTTCTTCATGATAACTTGGTGTAATTTAATGGTTTTCTATAAATTGGGAAATTTCACAATATTATATTGATGGAACATCGATAGGCATGTTTTGGTACTGGTTCTGAACCAAATTTGCCTCTAGGTATCAAACGAGAGTGAAATGTTCAACGTGATTTGTCTGTAGATGCGACCCAAACTAAATTCTAAATCATATGATTGTTAAGGAATGGTTGACTTGTTTATCTGCTCTTCAGAAATGCCCTTCATTATACACTTTCAGCAATTATTTATAATTACTGTTAATGAACAGTCGTTTTGTTATTTTTCAGCAATGATTTCCAGTTAATTTACAGCAATAATTTTCATCATTGCTCTGTAGAATAATTCCGTAGCTACTCTTCAAGAAATATTTTTTTTTCTTTTCAGCATTTATTTTCAGTTACTCTAAGCAATTTTTAGTCAGTTTTCAGCAATGTGAAAACTGTCATTGAATTTTAGCGATTTTTTAAGTTTTGATTTTGCAGTCAAGTCTCTTTCTTAATATGATTACTAAACTTTTCTTTTCACATTTGTCTGTTTCAGCTGCATCCGAGTGCCATGCGAAGGTAGCGTACGGCTCTTGCCCCCTTCGAGGATGTCCATAGTCATGAGCACGATGGCTAAGCAACAGGCAAGCCCCGGGGCTTTCAAGTTGGATGCCATTTGCGAGAAACTGAAAAAGACGTCGGAGGATGGCAACGATGACGATGTGGATGACTCGCTAGAAATGCACCCGTACAACCTGAGCGACAACAACAATGGCAGCCACGGTGGCCTCTACCATCACCACCACAGCCATAGCCATTCAGGCATTATGCCCAATGGAAGTGGTGATGACGATGATGATGAGGATGATGATGACGAGTGTATGGATGAGGGCCCCTTAATGTCGTCTCCGCCACGTCGCTCTTGTTTCCCCAGCAACAGCCATGAGGCACTCTACGGTGATGACAGCAACAGCAACTCCGAAGTAGCTAACTGTAGCACTGGAGGTGATGCCATGTCAATGCGCTCAGATGATACTTCCATGAACGATAGTGAGGCAAAAGAATTAACGTATGAGCCTTCGACTCCAACGGAAGGAGGTCTTCCATTTGTTGGTGGAGGAGGACGGCGCAATAAACGGAAAAACTTCAAGCCCCGGAACATTGTGTACCAGTATGATGCATGTGAGGACGGTCTTGAAGGAGAGGCGATGGCTGATGAATATTCGTCTTCCCAGCAGCATCATCTCCATGGTGGTGAGGACTTCAGTGATGGGTCGGATGATGGTGGTAATGAAATTGATCAGCCTTCTTCATCTACGAGACTTCCTCGTCAGAGCAACTGTTGTTCTTCCAACAAAAACCATGAACAGCCTTTGGATTTGAGCGGTGATGCTGGATCACCTTCTAGCAAAGCAAGTCACATGCCTCAGCAGCAACGACACATGGACGATGCTGGTGTAATGGATCTCAGTGTTCACCACTCGGACAGTGAAGATGAAGGACATAATGGGATGGCCATGGACCTTTCAAAGAGTAAGATATCTTCGGCAGAGGCAGAGACTTCGTGTAGCAGTTCAGATGATGCCCTTACAACGAGTGCAACGACCGTAAGTGCCTCGGATCCTCTAACTTCCACGCCGGTTGCTGTTGGAACTTCCACTTTGCCTTCATCTTCATCGTCCCCTGGTGCCAGTGCTGGAGGTATTGTCGGGGCCTCGGCGAACCGAGCATCCCCGACATTGAATGCGATGTCGAGCCGAAGTGCCTTGGGACTGCAACGAGATGCTGCCATGAGAGTGGGATCTTTGTCACCTGGTGCATCTACGCCACTGCCTGGCATGCCATCGACGTCAACGGATGCTTCTGCCATGAAGGACTATGCAGAAAGTACTATGAAAGAACTTCTTGGCTTGTATGGTTTTAATGACATGGCCGAGTCCATTACCAAGAGTGTACCACTCGACAACTTCTACTCAGGTAGGAAATTTGCTATTATTTTCTCTCTCTTATAAAAGTTATGTGATTTAATTCCATGATTTTACGGCAAACTTTCAATTAGTTTTTTTTTCGTTTTTAGAAGAAAAGAGTTGTTGAAGGTGTTGAAAAAGTTCGGAAAAAATCAGTTAACACGTCTTATATTGGTGACCTGATACCAGTATAAGGAAATTTAGCAATTCATCTGAAGTAAATATTGTAGATACTCGTCAGAATGATGATTCGGTATTTTTCAGCAGGCAATGCAGAGGAGTGCTACAGAGAGCATTTTTTTTCTAACAGCTTTACTCTTAGGCCTAATTAAGTGCATATGCTAACCTATTTATGTTGGCTTTTGAACTTCAGGGCCTCTTCGGTTCAGGCTCTATTGTTGATCGTTCGATTCCCCCGTTTAGGCACTCATTACCCGATCCCAGTTGGCTTTCCATCCTTTCATAGCTTTAACGTTCAGGCCCAGTGTTACTATATTGGATTCATAATTGTTTTACAATGAATTATAGGCTACTAACATTCCAATCATGCTTATGCTATTTGTGGAAAAAATGAGGCAATAACTTTAAACTGAGTCAGAAAATTTCTGCAGTACTCAAATAAATCGTTATTATTAGAACCGTAAGGGAGCGAATCATCATCGTACAGCAGCACAGCAGCAGCGACAGCATCTATGCATCATTACACAGCAGCGACAGCAGTAATGTTCAGAATCAGAACACGTGAGCCATTGGTTATCCTGATGATCTTTGCCTACTTCCTGAAAGCCAACTGAGAAACAACCCGTGACTTGTGAGCTGCATCTTTTGGCATCCACAGGCAGGTTAGACGGGCTGCTGTTCTTAGCTGAGTTACCAGTTAGTCTTTCCAACTAGTATAGTTTTCAAAATGACGTAACGAGACTACGTTATCTTGTTAATTATTATACGCTTAAACCGTACAGAAAGTAGGTAGTTTTGGGTTTTTTTTTTTTTAGCGTAGATGCAACCACCGAAGAAACCAACCCCGGTAACATCCTGTAGAGGTTGTAAGACAAAGAAACAAAATTACTTAAACGCGTGGCTAGTTGTATTTTTGGAATGTCAGAGGCTCTGCATGTTGAATTCACAATAAACTTCCACCCAATCGTGTACAGAATGGGGGAACGTGCCGGCATACTGCAGGGCACACGAACAGGCAGACTCTCGGGACAATTAGGGTTTTGTGTATGCTTGTCTGCATTTGCCGTGTGGCTATCCGTATGTCTGTCTGTAATGTTCGTCCGTCCGACCCATCCTTCCGTCCATTGGCATCAGATTTAGACACGTTTCAAGGAGGCATAATAACGCTGTTCGGAACCGCCTCCTAGCCCTTCATTCATAGAAAATGGTGTATTGTAGAGGAGAACGAGATAGACAGAGTGTGCAACGGACAAAGCGCACACGGCCTCCGGCGCTCCAGCTAGGCTGTACTCTCTCTCTCGCTCTCTCAGCTTGTGCTGTATAGCTGGCCCTTGTTTCTCTTTCTTTACGCTGTGTGGCGCGACGGTAGATCGGCGCGATATCACTGACGGTGGTTTTGCGGACGAGGAATCGCGATAACCATCCTCGTTGCTTGGTCTCTGGCTTATTGCCTACTATCAATTTCCCTTTCCTTCCTCCCCCCCCCCCGCATCTCTCATTCATTGTATCCTATTATTGGATGCGGTTTGGGGATCGAATTGCAGCTTTAAAATGATGCGTTTTTCATGAGACGTCGATGCTCCTACTGTTCATACTACGAAAGAGCTTGTTCGTGCAGACGAGATTGTAGCATTTTAAATTCTGTAGTATTTCCTGTCAATCACCAAACAGTCTCAGCTTATGGAAAATACGCGATTTCGTGCGCGTCACCATCTGTTGACAGTCTATGAGCTTTACGATTTTTTTACAATTTCGCCGCTTATCGTCAAGAGATGGGACCACCTACCTGAGTATTAAAAGGCGATGGATACGTTCGAATTTCGCCGATTTGGCTTGGGCAGTTCGTGGTAGACATGGTGATTTGACTTTACAGTAGCCGAGCCTCCTACACTAAAGGCCGCAACATAACACGCCAAAAAAAGGCGCCTGAAATCTACCATAGACGTAGGAGGAGAGCTCCTGCACATGCTGCCATCTCGAGACCAAACGGCAAAGTTGCAAACAAACCGACGAGGGTTTCCAAACTCTGCCAACTGATGGCGCCAATTACCGTAGCTATATGTGGTGCCATTTTTGCGTAGCATCGTGGAAGTCAAAGCTGTTTCGGCCTTCATTGTAGAAGGCTATGATAGTAGGCAGCCTGTTATGTTTTACATTATTTTCGTTCTTTTATTTATTATTTATTTATTTTTATTTTATTTCGTCCACTTTCTTTTAAATATTGCTGAAAGTATAACGAAAGTCGAAACGAAACCAATACAACGTAAAAAAAAATCCGTGCGTGAGTGCATGACGCGCGTGGCAACATCTATTGGGCAGTTTTCGAAGCTTGGTCTTGTGCTTCGCTTCACCGTTTTGCTGCTATACTTTGACTTAGCCTCTAGTAAGCTATAAGATTTTGTTGAGCCTTAAGACGACCAGATGGCCTTTAGAACTCAAATAAAAGCAACTACCTGAACCTGACGCAGACTGCTGCAGGGTAAATGAGCAGGCGAAATTTTAGAATTGTTAGACATTTGTTACGGGCGTGTAAAATGGAAGGACAAGCCTATTGTTATGGCCATGTCAGGACGGAAAGCCAAAGGCTCAACAAGAGTAAAATAAATACAGATGCAAACTTATTACGTTGCCTTTTGGACTTATATGTCAGACTTACTGAGTAGGGAATCGAACCCACGACCTTTGAAACCAAAGGCCGAAGTCTTACTGCTGAGCCATACTGACACTCATATGGACACGGCCGTGTCAGGGCTCAGCTGTAGGACCTCGACCTTTGGTTTCAAGGTCTTGGGTTCGATTCCCCGTTCAGTCTGTCTGACATGTATCTCCAAATGGCAACATAAATCGGTTGTTTGCATCTGTGTTTATTTGGCCATAGATGACCCCGATTAACCACTCAGCAAACGCTGCGTGCTATGTAGTGCCTATTTTTGTAAACATATTTAGACCGACAGTGCCTTTAAAACGCATTCAAACATCGCGTTCGCAACACTGAAAATGAGTTACTGTCAGAAACACCTATAGTGTCCGCGGCCTATCTTGAGTTCGCTGCAGAAGGAACACAGATAATCGATTGTACGTTGTTAGTAGCAGAGTGCCTTGCTGATATCCAATATGGTTACAAAAACAATGGGGGCCGTCGATTAAAGCCGCCTTCTCCAGGAAGAGTAGCCGCTCATAAAATACTTGCAGGACTCAAGATATGCAGCGCACACAATAAGTGACCTTTCTTGTCGGAAGAAAGCATTAGCTTGCAAGCGGGCTGTCACCTAGTTGCTAAACACTAATAATTATTGTATACTCTGCCCGTGCCTGTAACTTCTCAAATGTTTCAGTTTTTCGTCCACCAATTGAGTTAATGTCGAACACTAAAAAAAAATTATCCAGTATTTATCAAATTCGCATTTTCAAACATGTCCTCGTTTAAGAATATTGTCTGAGAGCAGACGGAGGAACCTGGGTGTGGGTGCATTTTTTTCTTTTCTTTCTTTCTTTCTTTTTTTTTTTTTTTTGTATGTTCATGTCGATGTCATTTGGTTGCGTCTAGGTCGAGACTTCTTATCTGGACAGGCCATCGATCACGCGCACAAAAGGACCCCTATCTCCTCTCTATTCATCCCGCAGAAATGGCCTCGACTGCCGAGCTGAAGTGAACGCAAAAAATTGCCTATTCTTTAAAATTATGGACGCCTGAAAAGGCTGTTTTTTAGAGATTTTTAGTGATGCGCGGTACGAAGTGGGCAAAGGAACTCCTCTGTCTGTCAATCTATTAGTCCATCATGAAGACATTTGAAGCCATTTGTTTCAAATTTTCCCTTTCTATGGCGTATTTGTGGATTTAATTATGTTTAGGACTTAGAAAATGTTTCACTCCTGACGGTGACGAAAAAACCACAATGGCATCTAATGGTACATGATTTAATTTTCGAAAAAATAATAAATTTGTTTGTCTTGATCACAATACATAATTAAAAACACTTTAAAAACCCACGGTTGGCTGGGCACATCACCCACGAACCGCCATGTTGGATGTTGAATCCGTGGGTTTTTAAAGTGTTTTTAATTATGTATTGTGATCAAGACAAAAAATTTTATTATTTTGTCGAAAATTAAATCGTGTACCATTAGATGCCATTGTGGTTTTTTCGTCACCGTCAGGAGTGAAACATTTTCTAAGTCTTAACCCTTCAACCACAAAATAATTGGATCCTTAATTATGTTTGTTAATCATTAGCCTCTGTGGCGTTCCGGGGATGGAACGGATTGTCCCTGCCTTTTTTGGAAAAAAATATGCCCTGTTTTGGTTTTCCGAACTGATGAGTGCTGTTGTTGCAGCCAAAGGAAAGTCTTAGAGACCTATAAAGGGCGTATAGAAGGCCAGGAAGAAAGAGTCAGAAAAGGATAAAAAAAAGGTAAAAACAGGGGCAAAAAAGAACCTGGTGAGCAAAAAAAAAAAGTCCCCAGAAAAAAACTTCAGTGTGCCCTTTTATTGGAAGTTGCCCCTGCTCTCTCAGAGGTCTGTGCACATATCCTACTATGTGTTAAGGAGTTTTTGCGTCTTAAATATGAGAAAAACTTTAACCAGCCCTTAAAAAAACTATTTTCAGACAAATTGACCAGAAGTTTAAAAAAAATTAAATTTAAATTAATTTAAACTGAAGCAAAATCTGTATTAAAGACGAGCCTTCTGAGAATAAAAACTCACTAATCTGAGAAAGAAAGAAAAGACAACTGCCCCGACTGGGACTCGAACCCTGGACTTTCTGTTTACTTACCAGGCAGAAGCTATAGTAAGCGGGTGTCCTGATTTCGTGTCCAAGTTGGGGCAGTTGTCTTATCTTTATTTCTTTCTCAGATTAGTGTATCTTCAATGCAGTCTGTTCGTTTCGTTAACCCTTTAGCTTGTGACTTCTTCTTTATTTTATTTAATTTAAATTAAAGGTGCATTCCTTCCGGTTAGGTTTCCGGTATGGCTCAGTTTGCAACATTACTTCAGAAGCGTGTAAATGTTGCAAAGGCATTGATTTTTCCGATTTATCGTCTCGTGAGAAACGGTTACGCTACATTCACTCGAACCTATGTAGATGTTGCAAAAGCTATTTCGGGCAGGATGCTGGAATATAGTGAGAAGGTATGTCCTTTTAAGTCATATTTCTCGTATACCGGTATTGAGTTCAAATTATTCAAACTAAGTGGTTCCTAAAGTCGGGCATATATTTTGCGCTGTCGTTAGCAAATAGGCCAGTCGAGGAGTCAAATTTAACTGGGAGGGGGGAGGGGACGATTAACATTTGGCTGCTAGGGGAGGGGTCGTAATCAAAATGCTTTGACGTCAATCGCTGATCTTTTAACGTCACTGGTTTGTGTTAGGTCCCGTTACTCCCCCTTCCCCATCCGGTCTACTTTCAAGTGAATATGGGACTCCTGATTTTCAAGATGCCGTGTAATTAAATTTGCATAAAAGAGGCTCCGTATCTCTTAACCTCCTAAGTTGTTGAAGAAATCGAAATTCGAACCTCTTGTTGTTGACGTTCATTTCTGAAACGACCGAAATTATGGTACTTCCTCCCCCTCTTCTTCTCCTCCCACTCCTTTACTTCCATCCCTAACCTTAAAGATTTCGGGATATTTTTGGGTCCATCCCTCGGAAAGTTTAAGTCTAATAAATGCTTAATTTTTGTGCTTTTTGGAAGCTGAGAAACTCTCAAACGCAGGCCACCTTAAAAGTTGTGAAGTCAACGTTTGCAAGAAAGATAGTATCACGATAATTTATAGTGCGCTTTCCGATTAAGGGAAAATAAAAAACAGAATTTTTTTTAAACTTTATTTGACGTTTGCTTTACATTTCCTGGCCGAATTTTTTTTTCGTTTGGTAAGTAATTGCGGAGTTAAGTTGCCTCATTTGCAGAATACTGCTGAGTTAATGAGCTTTTCCCTTTTTTTTTTGTTCTTTAAAAAAAATTTAGAAATTACGCTTGCTACCGTATAAGTCCCTCAAAACGTGAAGGAACAAGGAAATGAAATAATAAAAAAAAAAAATCATCAAAAAATAGGAAGAAGTACGGAACTAGAAGTCGTTTATGATCATTAAAAAAAAATTGATTTTTCTAGTAGAAATATAAGTTTGAATAACTTTGAACTACTAATGAAAAAAAAAAATTATGAGCAGTTACTGACAACAGTGAACACAAAACAATGCAAAAAATGTGATATCTGCCCAAAACAAAACTTAAGGAATTTAGACGACTCGCCGAATCCCATTTCGTTGAATTTGAATCAGTGTCTAAGTTTTCACGAAACATCATTGTCTTAGTTTTAGGGAAAAACGGGAAAACATATATAACATCAGAAACAGCAACTAATCACAAATTCGTTCCAATTAGGAACGATTCTTTAACTTCTTCAATGTTAAATTTTTATGTGATTCGGCGAAACGGGATTCGACGAAATGGGAATTCCCGTAGTAAATAAAGAAAGAAAGCACAAGGTAAAGGGAAAATGAAGCAAGCAGTCTGCATTAAAGACTGGCCTTGTGAGGATACGCAATACACTAGTCTGAGAAAGAAAGAAAAGACTACTGCCCCGACTGGGAGTCGAACTCAGGACATCCTGTTTACTAGCCGGGCGCTCTAACCACTGCGCTACCGGGGCGGGTACTGGCTACAGGCTCCAGCCGAGCTAAGTAGATGTTCAATCTTTCTCAGTGGTGATCTAAAGATCCTGGGTTCGAGTCCCAGTCAGGGCAGTAGTCTTTTCTTTCTTTCTCAGACTAGTGTATTGTGTATCCTCACTAGGCCAGTCTTTAATGCAGACTGCTTGCTTCATTTGGGAATTCCCCTTTCAACGAATTTTAATCGGGTTTAATTTTTGGAGAAACGGTAAAAAATTTCGGCGAAACGGAAAGAGAAGACACCGTTTGAAATCGTGAATCTCTGTTGGTGGCTTCAACTGAATCAAAGCTGGTCTTTCGTTTGGCCAGCGGGCGTTTGTTCTCACCAAAACGTGAATTCAGGTTAAGTTTCCCACGCCCTTCCGGCGGAAAAAAAAACAAAAACGTTGTTTTTAAAATTTACTCTGACTTCAAAAATAACTGCAACTTGCTTTTGCACGCAAGTAAACATGTGCTTAATCTTTAAAGTGGCTCGGTTTTTTTTTTCCTGTTTTCTGCTCGGCTTTCTCCAGATCGAAAAACTATATTATTGTAATTGCCGATCGTAGACGAAAGATTGATGAGAGACAGATCGGGTAAAGAAGTGATGACGGGGATGATCCACCCGATTTAATGATCACAGCCTCAGGATATCAGATTAGAGAGTTCTAAGCCGATGGAATTGGTTAAACCATTTCCTGCCGTGTCCCTCGTCGTCCCCCCTCCCCCCCTCATTTTATTGCAGTGCAGAATGTAGCGGCCATTTATATAGTAAGGTTAAATTTTAAACAATCTTGTTTTTAAATCAGTTGGCTTGTTTACATATCTTCCGTCAAGGTTTTATCCGTCATGTCAAAAAAAACTTTTTTTTTGACGTAGTGTTTTTTTGACATGTTAAAAAGTGCTAAAATACTTCTTTTTAACCACACAAAAAAATGTAAATAAATAAATAAAGAAGAAAACTTAACGACTAAAACCTGTTTACTGGAAAGCATAATTTACTAATTTTATGAAGCTACTAAGCCACAATGTATTTTGTACCACTAGTAATTGGTTTAGTCAGTGACTCCATTGAAAGGCCATTATTTTATTTTATTTTATTTTAAGAGCTTTTGAAGTTGTTCTTTTGTGTAAAATAGAGTTCATTTATAGCTGTAACCCCTACTACACTTTCGTGTACCGTATATTGATTAAATTTGACCAGGTCAATTATGAGTTTATTGGTTTTCAACACTTTTGGACAGTTTTCGATGGTTTTTGCACGGTTTTTGAGATATCATGTTAAAAACTGATTTTCGATGTCAAAAAGCAAACCTTGCACCGAAAACGATAGCGAAGAACTGTAACTAATTCACTGTTTCACCTTATCACATGAGATCTTAGATCGATTAAGTCAGACACCGAAAATAAAAGTTGGTCTGGTGCCCGAATCGAAGCAGCATCTTAGCCTTCTATCTAATATTAGCTCGTAGGGTGGCTGCATTTTTGTCGTACAAAAATTCACCGATCTGGGTGCTCTTCCCCACCATGAAATAAGTAATAATAATTGCCCTTCACTGGTACTCGGTGGCATGTAGGAAACCACCTTTCAGGGTTCGTTTCAGAAGTCTAATAGATTTACTGATGTGTTTCACAGCGTCCATTATTATTATTATTTTTAAATTCATGCTTTGACGTGTAGGCTTTGGCATATCTAATAAAACGCGTCAACCGTCCTAGTCTGAGCAACTGGAATTTTATCTTTTTAAATGTTTCTTAATTTATCTCTTTATACTGGTTAGTCCAGTTTGTTTACATTCGTGGCCATGGGATCTTTTTATTTGCTGTGTTGTCAAAAGATTGGGAAATAATTGCGCACATGCACACTCTAAACGAGAAAATTGCTTCATTGTCTGCTTGGCTTAAAGCCGAGATAAGCTAATTATTTTATTTTTTTTATTTAGCCTATTTATTATTTTTTTCCCCCGTTCCCTGCTGCACGTGTTAAGTCGTCATTCGTAGGATTAAGAATGACCATGTCTGGAACATCTGTTCCTTTTTGATTCCCGCTTTCTCTTGTTTCATTCTTATTCTTTTTTTCTTTTCCCAGTTTTAAATTTAATTTGATCCCTCTCGATTTTGTGATTCCGTTTGTTCCATCTCGGGTTTTATGTGGCAGCATCTGGACCGACGTTTTCGCATTGTCTCGCAATTATTTCTCATTTTCCTGTTTACGAGCCCGTTGTTAGCTCAATGCACTTCGTGATGTCCTGAAGATTAGTCCGACATTTTTGTCGTCGTCGGTTCAAGGATGGAGCTGAGTCAGATATCGCTCCCGCTCCCCCAAATCCCCCCCCCCTCACTTTTCCCCGTTGCCGCGTCATTCTCATAGATTAAAATAATAAGATGGAACTATTATGTTGTTGTTGATCCATTTCGTGTGTAAGGCCATGGAACCCTAAAAACCGTGCCCCACGTCACCCGGCCGTGATGCGCATATCACGTGAAAATTGCTCCGTAATGCGTCAGTCATTCGCCTCATTCGTATTTTGTTGATGGATATCAGTGCAGAAGAATTGGAATTAAAATACTGTAAGCCGACAGTTGTTGATTTTTAGGAGTTTTTTTTTTTTTGCAACATCCTAGACTGCACTAACGAAAAAATCTGTAAAATATTTCTGTAATAGAACCACAAAATAAGGGCGCGTTTACGCAACGATTCGCCTTTGTATTCTCGCAGCTAGAACTCGATCGCGATGGCAAAGGTGACATTGCCATGGCAACAACGCTAAATGGATTAGTTAAATCCGACATCGTTTGAGTAAATACTGGCAGTCTTATAATCCGTGCCAAGTAATATAAAGAATTCCTCATGACGAGACAATTTTCCCAAACGCTTCTGAACTCACGTTATTTGCTGTTTTCGTTGCGAGGCGGCAGACATAAAACCGCCGCCATGTTGGAATTTGAGGTGATTTCTAGCTTCTAGCTGCGAGAATGCAAAAGCGAGTGGTTGCGTAAACGTGCCCTAAGCCATTTTCCGTTGAACATTCTTCTTGCTTGTCATGGCTTGGGTCTCAACTTAGGTGGATACGTGGACGGTTGAATGTATAGCGTATTTACGGTTAACCGATTTAACACTGCGTGGATGAGCAACAAACGCCCTTCAAAGGGGAAAAAAATATTAAACAGGGGAAAAAATGTGCCAATTCTGTGTTTTATTTGCAAGTTTAAATTTTCTCTAGTGTCTCACAATCTTCTCTACACCCAGACCATCCATTTCGAAACTTCTACTCCAACAAACGGGTTTAAACATTTTTAAAGCCTTACCCAACCCCAATTTACAATTTGGTTATGTGTATGTGTATTCCTCGTCCGTTGCTGGTTCATTGAAGATAAAATCACGGAAATTGTGGGAGCACTAATTCTTTTAAAAGGTCCATCCATACATACACATCACTTCTGACAGGAACGGCAGGAGGACTAGTTGTAATAAAATAAGGAGTAGTTTGAATTTTATTTTCAATTTTCGTCAATAGGTGGCAGGAAATGTTAATGGTGTAATGAAAGAAAATTAAATAAGGGGAAAAAAGGGAAATTTTGTCCTTACTCCTGTAAATTCTGTAGGTGTGAAATGGAAGCACTCAGCCAGTCACGTGAACGTAAAGCCTTGGTAGGAACCGTATTGTTGTCGACCCGTATAAATACAGGTGGCTGAACGATGGATCCTCAGTTGGTGCTGGGGGTTCAGACCGAGCAGTCAGAACCTATGGAGCCTACAGGGTCAGCACGAAGGATACTTTTTTGCTGACGCCGTATATGTACGCTAAGTGCATAGTCCCCTAGCTAGGCAGTAAGGAGCGAATTGGGACTGAGCCTTGCCTCGAAACTAATCGTCCCCTTCCTTAGTGACTTTACAGGGCAAGTATTAGGGGTGGCACGATAATCGATAAATCGCTAGTATGGCGATAAAAATTTTCGTCGATTATCGCATCGCACTTTTTCTGAATTATCGAATTATCCTGCGAACCCCGATGCTTAAATTGTCATATCTTGGAAACCGGAACAGCTAGAAACATGTGGTTTCCGGCGTTGTGTGCAGAATAACAAGGGCTCTCCAACCAAGTGCGCAATACTGTTGCTAGCCACTTTAGCTGATTGGAGAAATTAGTTTAATGCAAACTGATATTTAAGCATTAAGCAGCAGCACAACTGCTAAAGCTTTTTTACATGGTGACAAAGCAAGGGACAATGACAACTGTATAGTTTCATGTCTCTTGGCCAAATGGTGAGTGCCATACAAGTCACATTCGTTGCACTCTAGACTTCAGCCATGGATTTTTTTTCAATTAACAAAATTAAAATAGTTAATTCAGCCCCAAACTTTGTCTTATCGAGATATTATCGATTATCGCGATAATTAAAAAAATTATCGCGATAATTTTTTTTTTTATCGTGCCATCTCTAGCAAGTATGGTATTAAAATTAGTAAAACTCAAATTCTTTCTTTTTATTGATAAAATGCTGTCTGCAAACGCCAAACTCTTTCGCCAAGCTAATTCCACCGACTAATACTTCAAACGTTAAATGAAATAGTTGAAAATTGCGCCGTAAGCAATTTTCATACATTTCATTTAACCTTCGAACTATTACTCGGTGGGATTAGCTTGGTGAAAGAGCTTGGCGTTTGATATCACGACTTCACACGGCCGAAAAGCTTGGCGGCAATCCTTAACAAGTTTTGTTTTGGGGTAGATTTAAGAGTTAAAAAAAAAAAGACATATATTCTTTTAAAGGTAGTCGCGCTCACCATAAACACTTAGGAAAATGGTCCATCATCGTGCCTCCTCGTTTATAATTATTCCAACTTTATTTTAAAGCGATAACGAGTTTCCAGAAAAATTAATTAAGTTCAAGTTCAAGGTTTTAGTCTGAACTTGTGGTTCTCATGGGACAAGGAAAAAAAGGGAGAGAACTAAATATATTTTTCGTTTCGAGCAAACGATGCGTGACCAGGGATAACACTTGTCTGATCTAATTAAAGGATTGCGGATTAAGAGTTTTAAAATATTAAAAAAATAAAAAGTTCAAAATAGAAAGGGCATAATCTTGTCGTTAAAAAGAAAAAGAGAGAATTTGGTTATCTCCTTTCCGAATCTAGAGCTTTAGTTTGTCCGGCTTGACTTTCACGCAGTTAAGAGTTTCCAAGAAAACCATGGAAAAAAAAAATAAGACTAAAAGGGGGGAAAAAACGGATGAAGGTTTCTGCTGTTTTGCATTTTTATGCATATGAATAATAATAAGACCGACTTAATAGGTGAGAGGAAGTTGCACACGCTAAACTTTAACAACGTAGGTGAATACACAAGCAGCGGCCGAGCACTCAAGTTGAACTAATAAGCTCGTTTTAAAAATCTCCGAAATGTAATTTCTGCTTCTCTGCCAGCCTTTTGTTATCCTCGTGAACCAGGGGATAATCATAATAATATATAATGGCCTTTGTTTTGTTTCAAGAGAAAACCCCAAAAGAGTGGAACTTTTTTTTTTTTTGCTCTGAATTTGCATGTCGAATAAGGCAGTAAATCGTGGCCAAACGGCTTGTTTATGCTTGGCTTCCCCTGTCAAGACATAATTATGTGAGAATTGCACGGTTTTAACGTATTCGGGTTTTTTTTTTAATGTATTTAAAAAAAAACAAAAAACTCTCGACATCTTAAGTAGAGACTCTTCTTTGCGGTGAGAGGAATTTGCATAATTAAGACGAAGATGCGCTGATTAGGGAGCTTTCTCTCCGCACCGACATTCCTACTCATTTGCATGTATATGCACGCATTGGTAAATTTCGTTATTCGTGGAAAGTTATGAACTAACTAAACAGCGAGATCGGAAAGAGGCAAACGTGCCATCCGCAGAGTTCGTACGAATCCTTGAAAACCTGGAAATAATAATTATAACGTTTTCCACCAGTAAAGTGGAGGGATAACAATAGGGACGGGAGTCCAGTTATATTGCCCCCAATAATTCGATTTGTTTGAGCAAGGTAGTGCCTAGTGGACGCTTCAGGAATTTTTTCGAGTCGTTAGTATGCAGCAATCTACTAAACCCAGCAACAGTGGCTGCACACAGTGTTTCATCGCTGAGGGAATTCCAAATCCCCTGAAAAGAAGTTCCGGCGACGGGAGTGCAATGTTTCCATTTATGGGCCCTCGTGTTAATTTCACGAGGGGCCATAAATGAACTGGAAAATAAAATGAAACTCCAGGCCCAGACAAGTGCTTGAAAAACTTGCAGAATGCCGTAAGTCCTGGACTTGAGTAAGTGAATTTACGTTGAAACACAAATATGAACAAAATCTGTCACATACAGACTGCTCGTCCTTTAATTTTCCAGGATTCTTCCTCCTGAATTTTCAATTGAATAGTCCTGGAAAAATCTGTTAAAATGCCGGAATTGAAGTTTACAGGCGAGCACTCAGCATATATGAAGGCGAAAAATCTTTCTCCGTCGTGAAGCCTTGGATTCCTAGAAGTCGGGGGCTTGTTTTAGCCACTGCGCTATTTCGAGTCGACGTCACAACAAGCTTGGTCGAAGATCACACCTGACCTGTATGCGAAAAGGGTGGTCCCTCTACGGACGATTCTCTTCGTTAAGGGATTAATCTGGCCTCACGACCGGACGCGAAAATTATCTTTTTCGCCTTGATGGTTCCACACTTGTGTTTCTGACAGAGATGGTGGCGTATGGTTTCGTTGTTTGTTTGTATCTTTACGTGCCATTTCTGCTAACTAATTGTGGAAAGTTCTATCAGATGACATTTAACAATGCTTTGCACTGCAATGGTTTGTATCAATGCATTCGGTCAGTAGAACGCAAGGAATCTATTTGTATCTATTGCGTGAATCTATTTTCAGATATGGAGTGTATCAGGAGCGGTATACATACACACAGAAAGGGGGGAGGGTGTCTGTGCTCTTCCTGGAATTACCACAAATCCATGCTTGGTCTTTTTTTGAAACAAAATCACCCAAATTATACAAGCTTGTCCCTCTCGACATAACTCGAAAATTTTTTCTGCACATTGCCGCCCCCTTATCGCTGTTGGCTTTAAAGGCTTATTCCTCCTGGTTGGCTTTCCTGTATTGCTCAGTTTTGACACATTACTGCAGCTAGACGCGTGTAAATGTTGCAAAAGCATTCATTTACCTATTTTTTGCTCATGAGAAATGGTTTTGCTACATTCACTCTAAGCTACATAAATGTTGCATATTCACGCAAGGTGCTCGAACTAGTGAGAAGGTATGTACTTTTAACTATACAGTGCAACTATACTTGTTCGGTGAAAGCATAAACTTCTGTGGCCTTACACAGTGTGTTTAGATGTCAGTCGACATCCTCGTGGGTAGCTCAAGCCATACGAACTTTTGTAGTATTTAGACTTATAGAGCAGTGACATTTACCGCCATATTGGCACCAGTATGGGTTTTGGAGGGCATATTAACTACAAGGTGCACTACATAAAAATGGAGGGAAAAACAACGGAAGAGCGGATTTCTTAGGCTTAAAATAACGTTGTTTTCTCCAACAACAAATATCGCGTGTTTTAGGTCTAAGAACAGGTCTCTTAACAGCATCGGTTTCAGTATGACGCCCTTCTGTTTCTCTCTGCAGTGCCCCTTCCAGCTAACTCATTAAGGCTCCAACATAGAGTTATATACAATAATACTACGTCGTGTCACTGCTCTATAGTTCGTATAGTGCAAGAAAATGTATGTGCCTACAATAATTTTCACACTGAGTTCAGCTATATGCTCAGATCCTCCATATTCGTGCATATTGGCGACCGTATTATTAAAAGCAACATTGCGTCAAAAGATTCAGTTGATGGCCCGCATACACATGACAGAAAGCAGGCATGACATTCCGATTGAATTTATGACAAGACCCAGGAGAGACAACTTGGTTTAGATTGCAATCATCGAGTCTGTCATAATGCGAGCGCTCAGAGTTTGAATAAATGACCCGCGAGTGTTGAAGGCAGCGTTTTAAAGCCGTTGATACAGCATGCAAATGTCGTTTATTTATTTATTTATTTTTTCTGTAATGAGTTATCTGGCTTTTAATTTTAACCGTGGTATTAATTAAACCAAATGGATAAACTTTCATAGCATATAAACTTTGTCGTTAAAGTAGCAAATTTATAGACACGTCTTGATGCCAGAATTTAAGTAAAGTGATTTTGGTTGCCATGTCACGCAAACGGATGTGGAATGTGTAATGTGTGATGATCAATGTCTTAATCGAAGTCGTAACATAAGTCTAATTTAGACTGATAAATGTTAGAATGATCTGTTAGATTAAAAGAAAAAAAAATCGTTAATTTGTGGGGTCTGCTAAGTTCGGTTCCTTTACCCAACCGAATATGCGAGAGTTGAAGATCTCAGATTTTGGAGATGAGTTTTCTCCTCTTGACATCTTAAAATGGACAGCATTACCGCAAGATTCAGTGAAATGACATAGCATTCCTCTTCTAACCTAATATGGCCGCCAGTAAAACACAGTTTGGGGTGAACGCAGTTGTTCTTCAAGGCACCAGTAATTTTTACATAAACTATTAAACTACATAACGTAGTTTTAAAGAACTTGCTCGGTTTCAAGGTACAATTCATCTCATCGTTCCCATGTGAGCCTCCTGTCCTGAGCCATGTGAGTCATCGTTCATCAGTAACAATGTCACCATTTGTAATTTTTACACGAAATTGCAAATGGTGACGTTGTTACTGATGAACGACGACTTTATCAGGAGGCTCACGTGGGTACGATGAGACGAATTGCACCTTGGAAACGGAACAAGTTTTTAAAACTGAATTTTAGTAAGAGCAACCGTATAGGCTCTCGTCATCTGAAGTGCTTTCATTATGACGGCCTTTCTATATGCATGAAGGAGCCGATGAGTTTTTCCTTGCTTCAGTTTTTGTTGGAACCTGTACGGAATTCCAGCTATAGTTTGCACTTAATTGAACACCCAAAGAATGTTTACATGAAACGACGGCCGATGTCGATTAACTACAATCCAATGGTAACGCTTGCATAATCTAAGTTCTTTGCTGGAACCTTTTACGTAAAATGCTCAAGTTAACGCATTGGCTCTATCGTTGGTTACGGTTTTACGAGTGTTCGTAAAAGCCAAGGCTGATGTCAGGCATTCAGTGTGGCAATTCCTCTTGAAGGGGTGAAACACTTGTCTCGTCCTTTTCCGTGTACCATTCGTCAGAACGATTCTAGATACAAAACCCAAAGTATTCACGCCGTGTTTCTGAAACAATACTGGTACGTCAGTTTGGTATTTCGGAAATGTCATGGGTGAGGCGCACCTTTGTGATTTGGAATTCGTTAAAACGCAATCAGCACACTCGCTTGCGACGCCGAGTGGTCATCCTTCTCTCTTGCTTTTGGCGCAGATGTTAACTTATTTTAATTTATTCTCGTTGTGATGGTCGAAGAAGTTAAGAGTTGAAGAGCTGTCGAGAAGAAGTGGAAAAGGAAAAGGCTGCCGAAGACGTTGGACAAGACGGTACTGACGTCACATTGTAGGCGTGTTGCATCCAGCAGGCCAAAAAGTCTCTTGGTCGAATAGCGCAGAACCAGCCGGAGCGATAGGAGCAGCAAGAGTTTAAGCTAGCTAGGGTGTGCCCATTAAAATTAATGACTTGAAAATTAACATTTGTTGGCACAGGCAATGCGCAGATGGCTCGCTTGGCCTGTCCGAAGTTGATGTTTCCCCGTAATTGCTAGTGTCCCTTCATCATCTGCTTTGTCAGGACCGTTTGCAGCAGCGGGTTGGGTTGGGAGTTGTAGTGGGCAGACGCCATGCATCACCAAACGTCTGCGAGCGAGCATTGGGCAGCTGCAATACACGCGCCTGTGTCTATGTGTGACGAGTGCGTGCGTGCGTATATGGTCTATCTGTCTGTCTTATAATCCTGCTGTGTGGATAAATTTGAATGAGTCCAGTTTAATCTAATCTTTCGGATTTGGATTTATTGAGTGTTGCGGGTTGGGCGACGTTGATTTCGGATGGGTGTTGGCGGTTTGGGAGAGGTCTGTTGCGTCTTGGTTTGCAGGTGTTTAGCCAAAGCAAAGCTTAGGCAGACTGACTGAAGAAGTTGTGAGACCAACCCCCAACGAAATGGTGCCGCAGGTAGAGTCGGAAAATGGGCTTCAGTAGGAAATAACGGGATATTCGGGGAAACTGCAAAAAAAAAAGGAGGGAGGAGGGAAGGAATACAAAAAAATAACATTTTGGCCAAAAATGATCCTCAGTCGAGAATTTCATCCTTTACACTGCAAACCTCCATTAGCCCCCCCCCCCCCCGTTATTTTATTTTCGATAATATTTTCTAAAGCGTAAAAGTGCACAAATAACAAAACTACGTTTCGAAATCAACCCTATTCCGTCTTCACGTTATAATTTAAATTATTAACATAATATATCTGTCGTGTCACCCAGGATCAAGGTTTGTTAAAGCATATATAAAAAATGTGAACACTTTTCGGCTTTTTTTTTTACATTATCTCACTCTGTTGCTTCTTTTTTGCAATTGTTTTCGATACGCCCCCTGGTCAGACTTGCTACAGAGATGCTTCTCTCCTCAATTCACCAGCTTTCGGATCCGTTCTGACATCTCTCGACCCTTACCACAGTTGGAGATTTCTCGGTTCGAATCCCTGTTTTGCCCTGTCCTCATTGGACTTCTTTTTGCTTCATCTCAAACGCCAAGTAAGGTTTACAATTTTAAGCCAGCCAGGTCCTCTTTACGAAGTTTAGCCTAATTTGCTTCAGATGTCGAATGGCATAAAGAAATTAATTTAAAAAAATATATTAATAATTGTCATCCAGTCAGTCTTCCATTCCGCCGTAGTAAGATACGTCATGTGACGTCACGATTACCAGCACTTAGTTTCCGACTGTACGGTGGAAGTTAATTATTGTCGTGGTGACGGTCATTACCACATGTTTTGTAGTTACGTAATGCATCAAGCAGCCTAAATCGGACGGCCATTAAAGGAAGAAAAGGAAATATTAAACGAAGATTATTTAAAAATAATACTGTGCATAGTTAAAGGAACCTTGAACTAACGCTTTCAGTATCAATACACAACAAAGTTGGTAAACTTCTTCGGTCAAGCAAATTAAGAGAAAAAAAAGTTAATGGTTTACGTTACCAAGTTAGTTTTGCTAAGAAGGACAAAATGGACTGAGCGTGATTTAGTGAGTCATGGTGACTGTGTGGTGAGAATGCTTCTCCTCAGGGTTTGTCTGAAAAAAAAAAATAATGATAATAATAAAAACAACTGAAAAACCCAGTGGGTTTTATGGGGCGTACCGACCTGAAAAAAAATCCGGCAATAAAACCCCAAAGTGGGTTTTATCAAATGCTAGCGAAGACGGAAGAACAACGAATTAAGATGTATCTAAAAGTTGTGGCACAGATGCCTAATCCCGGGTTTAAATAAACTGTTGGCTTCCAGTTAAAGGCAGTTTTTCGAAGTCTTAATTTTTAGCAATTTTATTATTTTGTAGGGTATAATATTCCTTTTTTTTTTTCTTTTCTTTCGTACTGAAACGTGCTACTGTTTTTTTTAAGCTGTCCCTTACATTTGACAAGTTTCCCTCAAAAAAACTTTAAAGAAAAAAAATAATTCAATAACCAATAAATCTCGGAGGAAATAAAGAAGGTAAAACCCAATAAAGCCTGAAAATAATCGATAAAACCCTATTTTTTTTTCTCATTAAAAACCTTTTAAGCCACAGTTGTTTACGGTAAGCCGGGTCTCTGCAATTGGAAGGGAAACCTGGACATGTCCCTACTGATCAGAGTAAATGTAATCACTGCTGATCAGACTGTAGTTAAAGATGAGTTTCAGCAGCTACAGGACTTAATGCGTGATATTATGGATGATACGTCTGTGATGATCGAAGGTTTCGCATTTCAATTCCGTGGTTTTCTCATTTCCTTATTTATTTACCAGAAGATCTGGTAAGGTTAATTAAACGTTTAACTGGTTTTGGATAGTTGATTCAGCTGAGTTGATTCGCTCGCAAGATTAATTTTTTTAAAATAATCACCTTCTACATTTTACTAGCATTTCATTCGCAACTCAGTATGTGTCCAAAGATACTAGTTTGTGCATATTCGTTTTTGGATTGATTAAATCATTTTCATGGACGTTAAGTCTGCATCAGGAGTGGTTTTTTTTTTTAATTGTATTCACGATCCATTCTAAAAATTCCTACACTTTCCTACGCCAAAAGATGATTTAATGCACAAAATTAATAATTAAAATTAAAACTTCGTTGAATATTTCGTTTGTGAAAGGACAACAAACAGCAACCTGAACCATTTTATTTTTAGCAGTCAAGGTTTCTTTTTTTTCCAGCTAGCGACTGGCGTCTTGTAACTTTAGATCTAAATGAATAATTGAATTTGCAACTTGATCAGTGATCAACCTGGTCATCTACAATTATAGACCAAACTAAACGAGGAAATCTGGCTTCTTGGATATCATTCGGTGACAGATACGAAAGGGGTCGAATTACGAAAAAAAAATTATATTAAATAAATAAATTTATCGATGATTAACCAGGAGACAAACCCAGATGTCTGTGATAAAGGTGGGCCATTTCCTGTTTAAAAAAAAAATTAGGAGACCGTTTTCGAAAAGGTATTTGTTATGAATGTTCCGCAGGCGTGAACCAAAAAGGTTTTCATTCACCCTTACAGCATCATGGGTGTACGCCCACGCAAGAAGCCAAAAAAATATGAATTCAGCTACGAAAGGCGTGCTTCGTAGAGCGTCACCAGAATGAGAGGGTGGGGAGCATTAACGCCAACCTCAGTCACAGTGCATTGGTCCGGGTTGCCACTGTACAACACATTACAGAGATGTTAAATAAGCCAAAAATCTTGCTCTAATCATACATCTGTACGTCCTACAAAGATTTTAAAATCTCGGACAGGAGGACAGATTATCGCCCAATTGACGCGCAATATCTTGTTGAAGATGGATGCAATAGCGAACACCATCAAGATGGCGACAATCAACAAGCAAGTGACGGACCGTAAGTGGCCGTCGACACCAATGACATTCAGGAAGGGTAACCCCCCTTCCCCTCAAAAGGAAGCAATGACTAAAGTTGACCTGAATGAAACGAGTAAACACTGCCGAGTGGTTACTATTTGGTTTTCACCCAAAACGAAACCAGATCAAAAGCGTCACCGATTTTTGTGCCCACGACCTAACGATGAAAAATTGCAAAAAAAAGGACGTTTCAAAACCGTTGTATGTTTTTTTTTAACTTATCCTCTATCGAAAAGTTAAAATTGGATTTCTCTGTCAATTTTAATTGCTGCGTCATGACGCTTGGACTTACCTTTGCCAATTCTTTTTGTTTTCCCAAATTTATTATTCCGTTGGCGTCAGGGAGGTTATCGAGTGTTGCTCCTCCTTTGCCGGATCTGTTGTGGTCTCCTTGGCAACATCCACCACCACCAAGCATGGTCTCAAATTGATATGCAGGCGGAGTCCACCCCCTAAGAGGCTGGATGTAGTACCGAAAGAAAAGCCCTGACATTATTCAGTAATTTTTTTTATTTCAGTCTTCTTCTTCTTTCTCTTTTTTTTTTCTTCATTCTTTCTCCTTATGGCCCCGATGATTTTTCGCATTCGCGGATCGTCCCATATCCTGTCCGCAGGTGACGACAAGCCTTAATCCCGCAGGATTATAACGTACTCAGACGGCTCGGAATTATGCGTGTCCTGTTGTTGGCGATGGCAGAAAATGCTGACGAAGCTCTTATTGCGTGACAAAACGTTAAGAACTTTGCCTTTTCGCCATCAATTTATTTTGTTTTTTTATTTTTGTTCTTTTTTTTAACTTTTTTTTTTGTCTTGTCTTCCCCTTTGGTAATTCAATTTAGAATATCTTGTGGTTGGTCGTGCGTAAAGGGACAGCTGCTTGCTCGCCGTTTGCATGCAAATTTTTTAAATTGTCGGGTTTGTCGAGAAAGGACAAAAATTTGTAATGCAAGAACTTTTGACAGTTGGGATAAGAAACCACTTGTGGTCTAACCCTGTAATGAGTGGCTTTCCCAAATTGTTACCTTGCCAGATAATTGGACCCGTAGGACAGATGACACAGTCGTTTTATCGCATTGTTTCCGAGAATTTGTTGACTTTGAACTGCCATAAGGTCACTGGGTGCTTGTTAAAAGAATACTGGTGTCTCTCTAAGACACAAATGTTGTAGGAAAGTAGATAATTGGTGGAACGAAGCGAAGCCATAATACTCAACCGGATTTAGATTTCGTATGGTTGATGTGATGGCTGTAGCAAGGTAAAGGTATAGTTAAATAATTGAGTCCGACAACTCAACTCGATTGGTCATCTATTCAAAAGTACTTAAATTTTCGGCTTTCGTAGCAGCATTTGTCAAAGGATCTGAAACACATACTAGGGCGCCATCAGTTGCACGGTCGACAAAATGGAGCTAAGCGATTGCAAACAACCCGAGTTGCATTGGAGACAGCGTTGTGGCTCATCTTTTCGGTTGCGTCATTTGCTTTCGTAGCGCGTCGCTGGATGGCGTTGACAGTGATTGCGGCGAGCGGTGAGCAAATAATTTAAAATTGTTTTCGTCCCCAGATCACTGACATAGCGCCTTTATAGCGATAAAAGCTCGATGTCAGTGATCTGGGGACGAATTGGGTTGCCAGTGGTCAATGGTCATGCCACTCCGACGAAACATAAGTGCATAAAGGTGGCTTACTGAACTACGTTATTTCTAGTGTATGATTTTCGTTGTTTGGCCTGGTTTCCTCTTTCCTTTATACGGTTCATTATAGGCAGGAGAAGGTGGTAGATATTACCAGAAGTATATAAAGTCTCACAGGAACCAGGAGTAGTGCACTCTTATTGATTCAATACAGTTTAGCAGCGTTTTACGGGTGATGCGGTCATCTCGATCGTACGAAAATTAAAGCTCTACCGGTGCCGAGTCTGGAACATCATCAGACTCTCCTAGGTCTACATATCAACCGAATTGTGGAATTAGTTCTCTTGACAGGAAATCCAAGACTTAAAAAAAAAAAAAACTATAAGGCAACTCATGCACAGTATACTAAAGGAATAAATGTATACTTTGAATAATCGTGTCGCCAAAAATTGTTATTGGAAGCCAAGCCTTCAGTTCTTGTTGATTGTTACGCAGATCTCGGGCAACGCCTTCGCTTAAGGAAAAGAAAGTCGTCACTCGTCAGTTAATTACGGAATCAACAAGTTAAGCCCCAAACCGCAGGCACATACGTGATCTAAAGGCGGTGTCATGTCTTAGATGTGTTTTATGACGCTCGTTTATCCAGCGGATTTATTTGATAGCTTCGGCCGAAAAGAGCATGCAGACGCACAGGCCGACCACCACCTGCATTCGTTTCGTGGATTATGGCACAAAAATAAGCAGAATCTCGTAAACAACAGAGCACGGATATCAGAGTTCAGTTCGGTGACGGTTTGTGCTACATCAGCAAGGAATCCAGAAATGCGACGAACATTTTTGAAACAAAACAAAAATCCTTTACTTGTGTGGTGCAGCGTCACACCTTCAGGCGTGTGTTTTCGGGTCTTTGCAAAAAAAAAAAAAAAAAGCTTTAATGTATAGTTATTATACAGTACTACGTACGATGTTGTAAAAAGCTTAAAAACCTTC
>JAHWFP010245538.1:0-11976 GCA_023313725.1 Lithobius niger | reverse complement strand
AGCATAGAGTCATATACAATAATACTACGTCGTGTCACTGCTCTATAATGTGTTTAGTTTTTGCCTGAGAGTATCTAAACTCCAGATCTTTAACATTAACAAATATGAGTTTTAGCAAACAATACCTTATTGCCACCTTGTCCAGAGTTACTAATATATTTAGTTTGAATTCTATTTGTTTATGCTTACCATTCTTATTCAGTTTTAGTAGCACTAACTCGTTCGCAATATTTATTGCAATTAGCCTTATCCAGTTGAGATTGTTCTGCCTTGGTTATCTTTGCCAAAAATTGATAACAGACAAATAAACTGCTGAGTAGGTAAACGCCTTCGTTTTCAAAGCTTGTTTCGAGGAGTCTTAATACGGAGTTTCTGACTCCTTCAAGCAGAGTCCTTTACTTGATGAATTTAAAGATTTTTGTTCTCAGGTTATACAATGCCATTTTGACCTATGGTGCATCTTATTCCTTTGTTCTTGACATTGGCTTTTTTGTTCTTTCTTTCATTTCTTTCGTAGACTCACGTGCAGCTGTCTATAATATTTTTTCCCTCCCAGCCACCAAATCAGGAGAAGTCAGGGCGTGTCCCTTCATTAGAGTGGTGGGAGGAACTCTGTGAGGTGAAGGCCAAGAGCTCCTCGAAACTCTCTTTTTCTCTCTCTCTCACTCCTTTTTATTTTATTTTTTTTTTCTTATTTTTGTTTTGAGGACTTGTTGCAGCTGTTGGTCAGATCGTGTGTTATCCATCATTCATTTTAGTTTATTCATTTTTTTTTGTCCTTAAAGGGTGTAAACATTTTGTTTGTTGGACTTCTGAATTTAGCAATCTTTTCTAAAGAGTGTCTTCCTTCACGAGGGTTACATCCTTTCTTGTCCGTATGTGATTTGGTCAAACTGGTTATTTAACTTTTTAATACTTTTGAAGATTATAAAAACCTTCCTGAGAGTTTTCCCATACGATGATAGACGAGATGTGAGCCAGGAACGTTTAAATTCGTCAAATACGCCTGATAAAGTCAGTGGTTGATATGGGCTGTCGAAAATTTGAAGAATACTGGAGGTTTTGGACATTATGGTATGAGATTTAGCTTTTTGAACTTGGGTAAATATTTCCGCTAGTGAATTTTATATTGGAAAATAAAAACTGAAATACGTAAATGTAACTTGTAATAAAGAAAATCATAAATTAAGGTCTGCTTCCATTAGCCTAATAAAAGTAGCAATGTACGAACAGGACTGACAGAGTTTAAACACCGAGTTCCTGAGATCCGACTATTTTTTTAAAGCATTCTTTATTTTGTTAATCGTGAGACTTAACATGTAAAAAAAAAATAGGAAAACGAGTGCATCTTTTTGTATTTTATTTCTACTTAATCCTGAATAAGAGGGAATCTGTTTGATCTGAGAGATTTGATTAAATTGGCGTATTTTATTTTTTATAGCTGATACTCTCGTTCAATATCATGACAATCTTTTGATTAACAATTAGACCTGAATGATTAAAAATAAAGTGCACCTCATGAGCTGTTTTACTGGAATTCTATTTAACTTGTTATACTTGACAGACTCAATTTGGTTATTTTTTCTTTGGGAAAGTAGTTCCTTAGCAGCAGAACTTTCTGTCATAAATTGAATGGGGTAAAATTGTTCATAGCCTACAACTTGTCGTCTGGTTAGCCACATATTCGCTGATTTTTCACTGGACGCTTCCTCAGTGCTTTAGTGTATTAATTTGGCTCAAGGAAAGTTCTTGTCGACATTGTTAAAGTGGTATATTGGACTGTCAAAATCGGTCAAAAATTGACTAAACAGAGAATTTTGAGCAAAATTCGTCTGCAGTACCGTCTATTGTGTGTGCCGATTCTGCTGCTTTCTTTAAAATTTTGGTTACATTTTATTTAATCTTTAGTATACTGTTTATCCTACGAAAAGGTTAGGACGTTTTTTGTGACATCTGTCAGTACGCTTTCCTAAGGTACATTTCCTAACAAACATCCTATATCTCCGACACGTAGTTATAAATCTGCAGAAGTTATCATTTCTTTCCAAATTATGTCAAAACTGCTAAAAATTAGTTAGGAACGTGCGTGAAATTAATTTACAGTTTCAACTTAGCCTGACGTCCATGGTTGAACACTATCTTTTACACTTACTAGCATTGTTTCGAACGGGGTGACATGGGATTCTCAATCAACAGCGAAATATATCGGACTCCCACTGGCGCCTGTAAAAAAAAAATAACAGGTCAAGTGAGGAGACAAAATTATTTACGGCTTGTTGTGTCGTTCACGTTGCTTGCTGTAAGTCTGTTGTCGCGTTTGCAGAAGTGGAGGTTTGGACCTCCGAAGAAATGGATTGCTTTGCAGAAAGACGAATTGCAACTGCAAGAGTGTATGTTTGTAAGGTACTTCAGTGCTCGCTCGCTAACTTCAATAAGAAATAGGTTTTGTTTTCTTCAGTTCTTTCTAGAATAGTGCTGCTTCTATGTATTTACTGCGTAACCCAAATAAATTATTCGGCTAAAAATTTTTAGCTGTCTAACAAAGGTGAAAAAGAAAAAAATATACACTGTAAATAAAAAATAGAAAATTAATCTAGTGAGCTACATTCCTGGGGAAAGCCATATTGGATGGTGATGTCACCACTGCAGGTGATGTCCCAGCAGGGAGGGGGGGGGGATGAGGCTAACAGTTGGTCAACAGATAGGTCATTAGTGCCAACCTCAGTCACAGTGCAGTGGGAACAAAACGAGGGACCTATAAAGGGATAAAAAGTAGCTGCTTTTGGATGATTGGGTTTCATCTTTTCAATGAAAATGATCAATATTGAATTGACTGGTGATAAAGATCCTGTTTTTTCCTTCTTTTCCTTTATTAGTAATTTTGTATTTTCTAAGATGGCTCTGGTGTAAAGCGTTTCTGAGGAAGATATTTTTACTTTTTAACCGTTTTAAGATGCATCGCTATAGAAATAATTCGTAGCCGAAAATTTAAGTTTTAAACCGTAGCGAGTGCATCCATGAGAAAAATAATTGGACTTCCCTCGCTGACTGTACAACTCCATAAATAGATGTTATAGTGCATTAATGGTTTTTTTTTTGCAGCTGGTTTGATAGTTGATTCCAGTTTAGGCGGTGTTGCTTCAGTTCAACTGCTTCCTTCATTCTTTTTTTTTGTATGAATTTTAACGCACTGTCTGAACGAAAGTGCGTAAAAATCCAGACTTCGGGGCATGTTTTAAAATTTGAATTTGAAATATATGGGTTGGCGATTTGTTTCCACATAGAATTCATAACTACTAGAGCTGGGCCGTTATAAGAACGAACGGTGGAGTCCAACTCTCGAGCCCACGTTAGGGAGGGAAGGCGAAAGCCAGTACGGTAATGGAATTAGTATTACACCTCTTCCCTCACCAGCTTTCTACCTACCCACCCTTATGTGGGATCAGAGTTGGTGTCTCCCGTTCATTCCTATAACGGTCCGAGTCTACACTAAACAGGAATTAAGCTGATTCGGAAGGGAGAGGTGCCTCATGATTCTGTTATTGGACCGCTCCTTTTTATTTTCTTCTTGAACGGATTAGCTTGCAAATCAAAGCTTAATTAACTGAATCAATTCAAAGGAGAACTGAAGTAGCCAATGGCGTGAACGGGGGGGGGGGGGGAGACGTGCCCCTGCACTTTTTTGCCCTTTTTAAAGAAAAAACATGCCTCATTTTGCTTTTCTGCACTGAAAAATGCTAGTCGCAGCGAGGAGAAAGGGTCTAGAACCTTAAAAAGGGCAAAAAGAAAGCCAGGAAGCCCAAGAAAGGGGCCAAAAATGGTAAAAAAAAGTGTGTGACAAGCAAAAAAAAAGAAGGTTCCCAGAAAAAATAAAGCCTCAGCGTGCCCTTTTACTGAAAGTTGCGCCTGCCCTCCCTCTCGGATGTTTGTGCACGCTACTGGGAGTAGCGAGTTAACCAGTGAGCTAATAATTGTAATCCTCATTTTTTTTTCCCTTTTAACCGTTCTTTTTTGTGGGGATGACTGTTTCTGGTTTACTTCATCAGCCCAAAATATCTTGTAAAATTTCAGCAGAAAGGGGCGGGGGGGGGGGGGTGGACGAAATGAAATGCGGCAGGTCTTTTAATGGTGTAGAGTCGTAACTTGGCTAAATGGGACGCGAACCACCCAGTTGCCAAACAGCTCGACCGCCCGCCCGCCATCCACACACGCCCTCTTGCGTCGTCTTTCTTCTCCTCTTCGCCTCCACACCCCTCTCTCCTCTTCTCTTCTCTTCCCGGTTTTTCGCTCAAGAAGTCCATCCATCTCTATTGGCGGTTTCTCGGAATTTTAATTCTAATTTAGGGAAATGACGCTCGTAATAGTGGAAGTTATTTTCTTGTTCCCGCCATAAATGCGTCTGCTATAATGGCGCCTTCGTACCAGATTGCTTTGCGGCGCATAAGTCCTCGTTATGATTGCGCATGGGCGGCACAAAATAGCTTCGCCCAACAGGGACGCCGACATTAAAAGGCCTCACTTAAACGTTTGGTGCTTGACAGCACTCACAACAGCGCTAAATAAAATGGATGCACTGAGAGTTACACACTCTCGGGAGGCTAATGTCGCTATGCGCACTCCTCCTTCCCCCCATCCCATTTTCAGCAACGTACACTGATCCAGTGACGAATTTTGGGATGCAATATGGATAAATAAACTGTCTATATAAAAATTGTTGGTGAGCCAACATCGAAAGAAACTAGATTTTGCATATTTCATATGTTCTTTGTGTTTTCTATGGATTTAGACATTTTGCAGTTTTCAGAGCCCTCCCCCCATCACCAGTTTGAAAACTGTCATGTAAATTAGCCAACGTTCGGCAAAAGAACCAATCACTTCAAAAATATTTCAGCGAGCTTGTAAATTTGTGCGAATTTTGAGAGTTACAAATTTCAAGATTTAGGCACTTCGAGGGATAGGTATAGTTTTACATTAAATAAATTTTAACTGAATGTTTAAAGTAGTTTATCGGATTTGAACAGAACAGTCTTGAGTGTGGCAGTTTCACGGTAGCGGTGATATAGGTACCCATCTTTTTTTTTTTTTTAGCTAATTGTATTCGTTATCACGGTGCTGATTGTGCTTCACTGTGAATAAATATTGAGTTTGAAGCTCTCTGAGAGTGTTTTCAGGTTGTCATTACAACAATCTGTAAAGATGAGTTTCAGAACACCATTTCGGCGAGTGAGGTGCCTCACAACTCCCTTTTGGAGAGCGTGGCAGTGATAGCGACAACCCGAAAACACCCCAAATAGCTCTCCAAGCTCACCATTTTTGCTTGCAGTGTAACACTGCTGAAACGACATTTCAGAATTTCTAAATCGTTCGGCAGCCATATTTGGACGGTGTTGACAATTATGAGGTCAGGCCTCGAGTATAGAGGACGCCATTCATTCGGCCCGCGCTTATAGCCCGCACAGAAAACGCAAGTGTGGAAGACAGACGGTACGACTTTGATAAAGCGATGAAGGATGTGGATGACACCGCGTGGGTATATGAATGCGAATTTGCGTGCAGAAAAAAAGAGAGAAGATGGAGTTTTGTGCATGTAGGAGGTCGCCTGTGATACGTAATAAGGCCAGAAAAGAACTTTACTTCGTGGAACTTCTTTTCCGTCGTGCCGTTTCCCTGTATGTGGGATGGTTATTTTGTGACTTGAAGTGGTTGATTATGACTCAAGCACATGCGGGACGGAAAAAAATAAAAGAGAGAAAAACTTTGTTCCAGATGGTAAATATAGTTGGTATAAATTACAAAATTGACTTTCGTGGGAGGGATTAGGCGAAGATAGGATTATTCACGTAAAAAAAAAAAAAACCTGGAAAGGGTACATCTTGGCTGAGTCTTAACCAGTCACTGCCAGCCAGGGTAGCATAAGAGACTACCAACCTAATTCAGTCAGCCTCTTTAAGCCAATTCGGAACGTTATGTCGGCTACCACTGCGATGATTGGCGGTTCCAGGATCGATTCCCCGTGTATCTCCCCTTCCCCTTACTAGACCTCTTTCGTCTTCTGTGACGCAGGTTCAACATTGATACGGTTCATCTATAGATACGATCATTAGTTTGATTTGATTTAAGGCTCCAAAATTTTTTTGTTTTAATGTAAGTCTGAGTCTTTAATGAGTTGTGACATGGAGGATACATGTGCACATCATTCGTTTGTAAATAAACAAAAAAAACCGATTGATTACAGCATGGTTAGTTTTTAACATAATGGGTTGAAGGTTGACGGCTTGAATTTTCGACGCAAAACATCGGAAAGATAAAAAATATACGCGCATTCATCGGAAGACTAATAAAAATCACAAAAGCTGGCTGGTCAAGGGGAGAGCGGTGCCGTAATTAAGGGGGTTGCAAAGGGCGCAAGGCATCCGGGCCCACAGGAGCCAAGGGGGCCTTAAATTCAAAGCAGGGGGCCCAAATTTGTACATAAAACTATACTGTAAAATATATAGGCCACAACCTGGCACTTTAAATTGTTTAGTCGTCTGGGGCCCTACATTTTACTTTTGCACCCCCTTTGAAAAAGTCTAGTTGCGGAACTGGGGGGAGAGTGTCATGCCATCTTGAACTGGAGAGTTTCTTGGTCATCTGTATACCGGATGAGTCTTACCAGCCAGCTCTGGTGGTCTTCACACGAAGGCGCGTATATGTTTTAGTCTTCTGTACAGCTATACCGGCTGAGAAGACTATTGCAACGACTTTGTCCGTCCGTCGCTTTTTTTCAACTTCGTAACGGTACCAGATATTGGCGACCATTGTTTACAACGTTAGATTCAGTGTGAGAAGTTAGTTAAATAACATGGCAAATTAAAACATCGTTACTTCCTTATAGCTAATAGAATTCTTCGACGTAACTAAATTAAATAATAACATTTGATCGTGGAATTAAAATCCTAAGGTAACTCTCAATAAACACAAATGGTTGTTAGCTTCGTTTAAAATAAGTCTCGTCGCATTGTTGCATGAATGAATAGGCTTACCGTCGAACCAAATTCTCCATTAGGCCTATCTGCTACTTACGAAATTAAAACTGCATTTTTTAAATTCGGCCTAAAAATGAAAATTGGCCTAAAATCATGTTTCCATGGCAACCTCAAGTTGCTACGAGTCGCTCTTGGCTTCATCAACAGCGTCTCTCTCGTCACTTCCCTACTACCACTGATCTATATGCGTTACGTTGTAACACTGTAACTGTGAGCGCACCGTGATGCAAACATGAATAGGCTTACTATACAATCCATTAGCTGCTACTTACGAAATTAAAACTGCTGGTTAAAATTAGGGCTAAAAGCTGACAATTACACCTAAAATGTAAAATAGACCTAAAAGCTAACACATTTTAAACCGACAATTGTGATGGCTATATACTGCTTTTAGATTAGTATATAGCGATAGCTCTTGTAGTGCATGATAGAGGTGTGCGCCTCAACACTGGAAGTGGAGGAACTGTACAGAAGATCGGTGAGACTAGGCAGTCGCTGTAGCAGCTTGTTTATGTTTACAACGTTTGCCGTCGAAAATTCAAGGTTCTGTGACGGCCTGCATTTGTAAATAAACGTTATCAAGCTTTTACCAATAATTTTAAGCATCCACTCACATTTATTTGTCCAATGGTCATTTAATTCCATCTTTTTATATGTTTATTTTAGAGATATATATTTATTTTATTATTATTACTAAAACACCCTGTACAATACGTTCAAGTGGCTACTTTTGCCCTTAACCTTCTTTCTTCAGTGCCATCATTTGTTCCCCTTTGTCCATCCATGGCCATTGTTGTCCGTTAAACGCAGCGTGAAGTCCACCAGCATGCTAAGGATGTGGCATTTCTTTTGGTGTTGGAAGTGGTGGACTGGTCAAGCGACCAGATAGTCATGGGTGGGAGACAGGACACGACAAACAAGCAAACGTCTCCTGGACAGACGGAACCACCCCGTCTATTAACTGGCGAAATAATGGTGGTTTTTGTCGCCTAGACTTCTCAGGTCTCTCCGCTCCGTTGGGTCTCAATGGGTGGCCGCCCGCAAAAGAAGACAACTATATAGCCACTCTTTGTGAATGCCTCTGTCTTGATAACTTCATTTTGGGCCAATGAGATTTAATTAATTTTTTTTTCAGTTGTAACTAGATTTATGATTTTTTAAAGTTTGGGGGGGTTTCTTAGTAGGCTAACTTCACGCCATTCGTCATGTTTAAGTATAATTAATTGTTCGCTAATTGGTCTAGTTAAATGTCTGAATAGAATTTAATGAAGTTAATTAGTAACTTTTTAATGAAGATGTAATGATTGTGTGACGTCATTGCCCCTGTGTAAGGAGATTTGCAAATTGAGGATTTGCCCCGTGAAAAATGGATGTGTACTGGCAAAGAGATTATTTGCAGGCGGTATTGATTGTTACATTGTATTTGTGTTGGGTTCACATTTGAAGTACACAAGCATACGTGTGCATTCAGATGATATATTTATAATAATATCGGAGGCCGGCTAAAAGGAAAAGGAAAGCCTAAAGGAAAACCACTTCTCCCCTCCTCGCGCCCGCATTGAAAATGCACTCTCCCACTCTACCTGCAGCCAAAAAGGAGCCAGGCATGAGTGGTCGATCAATCTGACAAGTCGTCGGGCAAATGTCCCGGGAAATGTATTCCAGGAAATGTGACCGGCCCCGTGCATAGCACGGGCTTCCTCTAGTAATAATAATAATAATATAATAAAAATATGATAATAATGTGATAATAAAGAGGATTATTCCAAACGGTAAGAGAAAGAAAAGGGAAAGAAATTGTGTCTTGGTTGCATTATACAACAAAAGATGTTCAGTGATTTGAAGCCATTTGTTTTTTTGGGATTTGTTAATCAAATTAATCAAGGTTATGGTAATTAATCAAGGTTATTAATCAAGGTTATGGTCAAGGTAGGTTCGACTGGTAATGATGTGTTAGTAACGCCAACCAACAACGGACACAAGTGGTAGCAAACGGTAGGCCACTGCATCATGTGAATGAGAAGTGTGATTAAAAACTTGCTTGGTGGCCCGCAAGCGGACTGGCCATCAGTCATCCTCAATCAACGGCGACGGCGAAATTTAGGCTAACCTTTATTTCCGAAAATGCGTAAACTGATTTGGTGCTTATTCTTGCGGCTCGTATAACGATGAGCCTCAGAACACGAATTTCATCACATCTGCAAGATTTTCAAATTTGGCCGTATTTTTCGTGGATTAAAAAAAAATTCCAACCTTGGTTAAATTACCCACTGGTCTTTAAAACGACTCGGTATATCTTTTGTCGGTTGGCTCATTAAAAGACAGCTTCCAGTGTAGTGCCACGAGCTCTTTTATGTAAATCTTCGTCGTCGCGGTGTTTATTATGCCCAAACTCCGTAGTTGTAAATAGGTCGCTTGCCGCGTTTGAGGCTCACTTGTGTGACGTACGAGCGGGATGCAGCGAACGACGTAATTACGTTAGGTAAGCGAGTGTTTTATTGGGCTTTATTTTAACTTAATTGTGTGCTTATTAAATTAGAGTAGGTAGGTTACTCAGCACACACACACACACACACGCTTCCCTTACGCTCACCGTGGATTAAAGCAGACATGTTTGCGGCGAAAGAAGGAAGAGAGAGACCGTGCTGATTTGGTGTGTCGTATACGTATCATGGCGTGCGGTGCGGTGTTTAGACTAGTTTAGGTGACCGGTAACGGCGTTGCGTGCGGGCGATGCCTGCTTGCATGCTAGAGCGCAGACTGCATGCCCCTCACCACAACCTTTTACCTTCGACGTTAAAGTAAACATGGCTTTGCCACATTTGGGGTTGGCAGGGCCGGGTTAAACCTCGTAGACGCCTGGTGCTTAAGATTTATTGTGGCCCCATTCTCTCCCCCCTCCCCGACAGTCCCGCAAAAAAAAGTTTGCAAAAACAGTAAAAGTAATTTTTTTTAAATTTAAATAGTACCTTATTTTATTTTTCCCCGTGACCGGCACAATTGAGGCCCTTTTCGGTCTGTGGCCTGGGGCTTCAGCTCCCAAACCACCCCCCCCCCCCTTAATCCGGCCCTGGAGGTTGGGGAGGCGCGAGGGGGAGGGGGGTGGGGGGTCCACGGTCAAAAAGATAACAAGCGTAAGGTATATTCTTACCGGTTGGCTTTGCTGTACGGCCCAGGTTTGCAACATTAGTTCAAACGTCTGTAAATGTTGCAAAGGGCGCCATTTTCCTATTTCTATCCTCGCAAGAAACGGGTTTGCTACATTCACTCTAACCCATGTAAATGGTCGCAAAAGCTGTTTCAAGCAGCATGCTCGAAATTGGTGAGATGGTATGTTCTTTTAAAGAGACACAAATCCTTCTGGTTTGTCGTTCGACCCGTTGAGACTAGCGTTTTGCAACATTTACACAGGTTAGAGTTAATGTCGCAAAATCATCTTGCACGAATTTTTTTTTTAAATCAGAAAATGACTGTGTTGGCAACATTTACATAAGTTTGAACTAATGTCGCAAAACTGAGTCGTACAGGAAAGCCAACATGGATGCATGTACCTTTAAAAAAAATAATAGTAAAACATGAGGTAAGGAGCAGCGTGGAACTTACTACGTATTTATGATCCAAAGAGATTGCTTCTTTTCCATCTTCCGCGAGACAAAGCGCGTCAGTTGGGCGATAAGTCTGCCTTCCTGTCCGAGACTTGTAATTTTTGCAGGGGTTACAGATGTGTGATACGATGTGGAGTTGGGGTTTGTTTAACATCTACGTAATGTGTTGCGCAGGGGCAACCCGGACACTGCACTGTGACTAAGGTCGGAGCTAATGACCTAGCTGTCGATGCGCCATTAAGGCTCAATTTCTTACCCCTGCCCCCCCCCCCTCCCTCGTTGGATAAAACTGATAAAATGTGTCAGGGTAATTGGAGAAAATTTGAGAGAGTAAATTAAAAAAAAAACAGAGGAAGGCTTCCAGAAATTCAGGTTTTCATTGGAAACGCCAGAAATTCAATTAAGGAAATTAAAATCAGTAGAGTATAAAAAAAGGCGTAGTTTATACTTCTTGTGTAGGACACTTTTTGTTTATAACGAGGAAAGGTTTATACGATGTTTTGTATGTAATATGTTTCGGCACTAGTTAGGAGTGTGAGAAAAGGGAGGATATCATTAATTGGTTTTGAATTTTTGTTTTTCTTAAATTGACATTAATAAGAGCAGGTGGACATTCAGAAACACGGTAAAAAACTTACAGCTTTTTCTTCTTCCTTTTATGTGTATCATTAGAGCGCAAAGTGGTGTCCAGTGTGCGCATGTTTGAAATGCACGCACATGTGTTTTGCGTAGATACGTGACTGGCTTGTTGAGCGCATGTTTTAAGTTGTCTATTGTAAATTGTAATTTTTTCAATTTTTTGTTTATGTGTTTATTTTTTCTTTCAAATTGTCAAAACGCTTTTCTAGCTAAACTGTGAAAGACATATAGGCACTCGCACGAAACAGACATCAAATATAAAACAACAAACATAAATAAATATAAAGCCTGTATAATACACAAATTAAGTGCACACAAACACAGATGCGCACACGAACACTAAACATTTCAAACACAAACTGCATTCACCTTTTGGCGTAATCATTGAGTAGTCGTTGTTCCCTGGAATTGGAGTTCAAATTATGGTCCGTTGCGTTCGAGTGAACTCTAATCCGTTTTTATTTGTGTACCTTCACAGCTGTAAGTATGGGATCCGAGCTCTAATACTTTTTTCTAAAGGCGAAGCCGTTTTGTTCATTTATATTATATATTTACAATATACGTATATATAATTATATTATTATTTATTATTCTATTCTATCATATATAAAATAGAATAAAACTCCACAATAATTGTAATGGCCTACGTAACACATACCGTGTATAACACATTTTCTTATTTGAATACAAAACAATTAAGGCAG
>JAHWFP010245537.1:31096-52578 GCA_023313725.1 Lithobius niger | reverse complement strand
CCAGCAGAAGACCAGGAGTATGGAGAGAAATTCTGGTCTGGATACACGGACAGATATCTGACCAGCAACATACCAGTTTTGTAAGTCCAGCAGAAGACCAGGTGTATGTCGCATAACATGCAGTGATAGATCTACAAAGAAATGGAAAAGATCAGCTGAAGCCACAGATGTGGTAAAGAGCCAAAGAGACCAAAATCGGAAGACAGGAAAAAAAATCACAGATTTTATGCTAGCTCTGTAATGATGTTCAAGAAAACCGGGCATTCTTTTACAAGCTGCATTCGTACTGATTTAGTCGGGAATTATCAATCTTCAAAACCAATTCTAAATGCTCAGCCCTGCTGGGAACCAGTTCAAATACTTCCTGTAGCACGAAGGTCTACCTGATCCAACAAATAACTTAACAACTTCGGGCGAGAACCAATGTGAGAGACTGAGTCAGTCATTTAGTAATTCAGCCGTCCTAATACCATTTCTAGGATGGCTAAATGCATTATTTGGGTATCGGACACCACTAATCAGTGCCCCACCTTTTCACAAAGCTTGGAAAGGTTGAAACTGCATAAAAATTGTGAGAGGCGATAATATCGTCATTATACTTTTAGAATGGGGGATTTTGCCATTTCCCAAAGTATTAATTTGTTCCAGGGCATTTTTTTCTGAAATATTTTAGCCAACCTTATGTAATACGTAAATTTAATTTTAATGTTTATTAGATTTGTCGTGTTGGGTAGGTTTTGGGTTATGCTAACTCGTGGTAAAGGTCAACACCAACAATGGCGCCTCCAACATGAAACACGTTCTACCCTCCATCGTGTCGGCACAGGAAGACGACGCAGGGACTTTAACACGTTCGTCACGTCCGTTGCCTTCATTTGGTATTCACGTATTTCAGTGATGCGCCATCCAAGTCGACCCCAGCTGGAAAACTTTGAACTTGTCAGGTTTTGAGTTTACGCTCCTGCTGCTTCGAAGCTGCTTTACATAAGCTGCTTAGCAGAGTGTTGAGGAAGAGGATCCGGTACTTTGTAAGTCCATTCGTATGGGGGTCAGGCTACCTATTTGGATGGGATTGGCGACTTTGTAGGCAACTTGAGCTGCACGTGTGGCAAAATGGCATGTCTGCGTATTGAACTACGTAGAAGAACAAAACGAACCAAGAATAAGGTACGGGCGTTAAATGAAAACAAAATATTAAAGAAGATAATAGGTTCAAATCGGATTTTCTACGTGAAGAGGCTTAAGTAACAGAACCTCGGAGATGGAATTAACCCTAAGGATGTTTGTTCAAATATGGAACAAAAAGAAACCGGCCACTGTTTTTCAAAGAACGAATTTGGCAAGTGTTTCGAATTTGTTTGAAAAATAGAAGTATGAACTTCAGCTCCACAAAATGTTCCTACTTTTCTTGACACATAGATTAAAGGCGCCTTTTCAACTCCTAGATCCAGCACCGTAGAATCTTCGAGCAATATAAAGAAAATTGCGGTAAATTAAAAATGGAACAACACTATTCGCAGCAGCGCTGCGATTTTCATAACTCAAACGAGATCACGTGACCCACATCAGCCAATTGGAGGATGGAGAATCTGGAACATGGATGCTGTGTTTAGAATATGGGCAACGCTATCGAAATGGTGAACTGGCACCTTTAAAGGTGCATATTCACCGAATAATAGGCTGCAGCATTTAGCAGTCTACCATTATTTAGTCCTACGTAGCACTTGATTTCAACAAGCCACGGAGTGCACAAAGAAATTTCTTTTCACACAACAAACTAGCCACGTGCCTCCTTAATTATTGAGTGTAAAGTTGGTACGTCCACGTGCACTACGGAGCAACCCGTCAAGGTTAACGATATCACTGTCACTAGATGGTGCCCATCTAGCGGTTCAAAATCTGCGATTAAAAACGGTAGATGTAAACCAAAAAAAAGCGCTTGTGATGTCACTAGGCTTAACTTTACCACTTGCTTCCTGATGCACGTGGGCGCACCAACTTTACACTCAATAATGAAGGAGGCACATGGCTTGTTTGTTGTGTGAAACGAAATTTATTTGTATGTTCCTTCGCCCATTAACAGTAAGGGCTCGACAGAACTAGATAGTGGCAAATGGCTATGGATGCTGCAGCTTGTCATTCGGTGAAAATCCCCCTTTAAGTTGTTGCAAAAAGGATCCTTACATATTTTAAAACACTACCCAAAAAAAAAGTACTAATAACATAGAGAAGCTGTCAAAAATATGAATGGTATATAGGAAGGAATTCACAGCTTTGTGGAATCAGACTCTATTAGCATAATTATTTAAATTCCCCTAAAATCGATTCCGTTTTAAGACGAAGACCAGAATGGCTGCTCACGACGGCTGCGCAAAGCGTTTATCACCAAAGACTTCAAAATTGGTGGATAAACACAATCTCAATCAGGGATATTCGACTGTCGGATCGGGTCATTCAAAGAAGGGCATCAGAGCTAGAGCAGTTATTTCCCGTCTAACTATTCATTCGTTTGTTAGTCCAATTTATGTCGATTGATCCAAATGATCCAGCAAAATTAATAGCCAAAGATATGCAAGAACAGTATAAATGCCGGGCGTGAACTACGGCAGTGACGTCACGCATGTCACTGCTTTGCCGATGCACCTCGCGATAATCTCGTACTGTTTCTTGTGCTGCTGCTTAGCACTGAGAGGGCTAACCCTACCAAACCCTGCTTATAATCAAAGGTCCCTGACATCAATCATCCGACTGATACAATTTTGATCTTGTACAGGGGTTCTGCAGTATTGTTTTTTTTTTCACATTTTTCACATTCCTACTTGTATTTTTTTTCACATCTTTCACATACCCGCTTTTCATATTTTTCACCTAAGTACCTTTTATTTTTGTATTACTATTTCTTTAATAAAATTTTTCTTTTCCAGTAACCATTGTAATTTCTTTGTAAATTCACTCAAGAGAGCGAAAGCGAATTCAAAGTGACTCCGCCTGTAAACAAAACAATTTTAGTCTTCTGTGCAGCAGTACCGGTTGCGACTAGGGAGTCGATGTAGTCGCTGGTTTGTTTCGTATTCAAACCACCGGCATGCGTACGTAATTTCCGGCCCAAATTAGGGCGTAAAAGTTGTTTGTTTTTACTTCGTTTGTGCGTTTTACTTTTTTCACGCCAACATTCATATTTTTCACATTTTTTTTTTACCACTGGCAAATTTTCAAATTTTCTTTTGTCTGGTCAGAGCGTTATTGTCGAAAATCACACCATGCAGGTACCATGCCCTTTCCACGTTTTACTCACTCTAATTTCCATTCCTCGGGGTCGTCGGAATTAACAAAAAAAAACAAAAAAAAAAACAAAAAACTGCGTGCCCAGAAGTCATTCCCAACACAAAAACGGGTGTTTCAATCCCTTTACATTGCGAAATGAAAGCTTTAAATTGCCAGCTACAAAGCGATCGAAACACGGTTGGTGACCATTACCCCAGACATTCGCGAATGAAATGTAACGCTTCGTTTCGTGCTGGCCAGCCGTTGCATGCTCGTTCCAGATTTTCCAAAACGCCAAACGACCTCCGAAATACGGAACGCAGCCAACTCTATTCTCTCAAAACTGTAAGGGAATTTTTTTTTTTTTAAAGAGTATATAAACGGAACAACATTGTAATTTGCTTTTGGTTAATACGCAGCTGACACAAACTGTGACCCGCCGTTAACAACAGCCGTCACGAAACCACCTATTACACAAGTTTAAAACGTATAATCAAGTGTACTTTGGTACTTATCTAGCATAACGAGCCTACTGTGTGACGTGATTGCGAGTAGTTTACCTAGACTTTTTTTTGCGTACTTCGGGAAGTCCTATACTTTCCAGCCATCGAGTCGAAAGGTCAGGCACTACTGGTACTTAAAGTGCCAAACAGGGCAGCAAGCTATATCGGGCTCGTTTAGTGATAAAAGCCAAATTGGGCATGTCATTATGACTTAATGGTAGAGCTTCGGGCTTTGATCTCACACTCGAGGGTACAATTCCCGCTAGGGCAGTCTGAAATTTAAGTCCGAAAGCCAACGGAAATAAATTTGCATCTGTACTTGTTTAACAAAGTACTAGAAATAAACAAAGAACGCAAGTAGCCAAACGTATAACGAATGATAAGATAAGATGAATGACCGATACTGAGCCGAGACTCAAAGGCACCCACCCCGACAAGCACGGATCAAACCCGCCAAGCGTCAAGTCGAGTCTTATGGCACGTTTACACATCACTCGCCTTTGCATTCTCGCTGCTAGAAGCTAGAAATGATCTGAAATGTCCAACTTTGGCGGCGGTTTTAGCTGCACCGGTTCGCTACGAAAACAGTTAATGATGCGAGTTTAGAAGCGATTGGGAAAATTCTTTCGTCAGGAAGAATTCTTTATGTTACTGTCACGGATTATAACTGCAAGTATTTACTCAAACTATGTCGAATTTGGCTAATCCATGTTGCGTTGTTACCACGGCAACGCCACCTAGTATAGCTCCAAGAAAAAAAAGTTCCCTCAGATCCGAAGAATGAAGCCTTAGTTATCGCCTAGTAAACTAGAGATAGTAAAATTCACTAGGCGCCACGGCTCACCACGTTAAAACTAAATTTATCTTTAAAACCAAAAAAACAGAGACAAATTATTAAGATTTGTGCGGGGAAGACTACGTTTTATTACCTACCTAAACCATGCGTAATGGCTGTTTGCCGTGACGTCACCATGAGTTAGCCAATGACGAACGAGAACAACGGCTGTTTGGCCATCTGATTGGACTAGCCCAGTCACGTGATGTGTACGTCACAGCAAACAGCCATGGCGCGTCGTATGTATATTGAGTTGCAACAATAACGTCAAGGTTGCTACGTGGCTGTCACCTGGAGCTATAGTCGTGAGCTAGCTGCAAGGCTCACGTGGTGGTAAAAACATTAGCGTAGCCAATGCTGTGAGAGCGGAATTCTAGAACCTAAAAATGCTTCATTTTTTGGATTTGTTGGTAGCTGGTACAATTTTCAGCAAGTGGAATCTTTTCTTTTCCGATTTAAAACCTTAATACATGTTTCGCAGCGTAAGGGAGTGGACAAAAACTACGCTTTTTAGACCTACGAAATCCGTTCACCGCATTGGCTTGACCAGAGCTCTACTACAGTATACTAGCCGGAACTTGGATGAAAAATAGCACACGCGACTGGGTTGGCCAATATGGCCGCCGAAAGCGCCACTTATGCGGTTGATTTGTTCTGTTGCCTCTTTCTGTCAACCGAGGACGACACTGACAGTACAAAAATGCCACCGTTCCTTCCCCTGCAACACTTTCTGGCTACACGAATGTGTCTCTTTTTTTTTGTTAAGCGCAGAGAATAACTTAACTGTAGCTAAGTGATAACTTTAAAAACTATTAAAAAATACATGCACAGATAATACAAATTTATCATCACGCAAATATACGCGAAAATTAATTATTAATTACTTTGAAAACCGCCACTAGCTGTCAATATATGTAGCGACTCACCGTACAAACATGCGATTAGCTTGGCCAATTGCCGAACAGACCTCGATGAAATCGACCAGTCGTGGCGGCCATTTTGTGTACCTCCCCCCCCCCACCTAATATTGTTGTAGGTCGGGCCGGAGAGTTTACTGCCCATGACTTGACACACTAGGCTAATGTTTTTACCTCCAGGTGCACCTTGCAGGTAGCTCAACGACCGACTTCAGGTGCTAGCCTTGTCACGTGTGACGTTATTGTCACTGCTTTATTCGCTATCAATCATTCTCTTAAGGTTTATCACGGAGAGAACTCACCCTTTAAGTGGATAATTAATGCGCTGTGTCGCCTTCTCATTCGTAAAAGGCCTAACATCTATTGTGTGCGCAGCGTATCTTGAGTCCTGCAGGTATTTTACGAGCGGCTACGTCTTCCTGGAGGGAGCGGCTTTAATCGACGGCCGCTATTGTTATTGTAACCATCTTGGATATCAACAAGGCACACTGCTGCCAAAAACGTACAATCGATTATCTGTGTTCGTTTTGGGGAGAACTTAAGATAGGCTGCGGCATTATAAAGCGTTAGAAACTGTATCAGATATCATGCTACTGAAGTCAGTGCAAAACTTGCAATTCTACAAAGATATGTAAATCTGAAAATCCATGCAAATCTGTAATTCCTTGTGAAAATCTGCGAATCTCAGTGCAAATATATACAAACGTCAAAATCCTGCAAATCTAGTATAGTAGCAAATCTTTGCAAATCGATATAAATCTGTGAAAATCAGTGTACATCTGTGCACATCTTCACAAATCTACAAGTCTCGTACATCATATCCGGGTTTGTCAGACCCCCCCCCCCCTCAGCCTGTTAACGAGGTGAATGTACTAAGAAATAGACTCACGAGCAAGCACCCTAAACTTGCTTTTCAGACATTTGGGGAAGAGAGGCTGATAATTCCCACCCATCAGCTCACAGGTCTTCTTTTCCTCCTCGGAGAACGACACGAAACCCATACAAATGGGAAATGTCATCGGGATCGAGGTCCCGGGGCACAAATCTTCGACCGAAATGGAGAAGGCATTAGAGGATTAGCAGCCGCCTCGGGAAAAATGGGAAGATGACGACGTGATGCCTGAAACCCCGACCACGAGTCGTAAGCCGTGTGGTGTTAGGCTGCCCTGTGGACCAGACGACCCAAATAAAAAGTTGGGATTAATAACCCAGAAGGTGACAGATTAGGAAGCCGGCCGAACGCGGAGCTCCTTAATAATGAATTGGATTTCGACGCACTGCACTCCAGAATTCCCTGTGTCTGAGGGGGTTGGGGAAGTCTTGAGAACCAAAACCTCGTCATTATGATCACGGTCGTGTTTTCATATGCTTGTTTTCGGAACTACCTGCTAACGTAATTCTGAGGATTTTGTTGACAATAAAAGGCTGAAAAGGCGAACGGGGAAGTCGAACTTTCTTCGATGGCCGGTAAAGACGACAAACAGGCGTAATCCATAAATCCACTCAAGTGTGAGTGGGGCTAAATGTGAGTGTAAGGGTTAAAACGCATCTATAGAAATACCCTCAGATGTTAGGACACTCAATCACATTCGCTTTTGTGGCTGTACTAAAATTGTTGACCCTTATACCTCAAATGTTTGCACTCTCACATTTGCACTCTCACACTCAAACTTGGGTGGATATCTGGAATACGGCTGTTACAGGCGTATTCCAGAAATCCACTTAAGTGTGAGTGTGTGAGGGCAAACGTGAATGCTAACATCTAAGATAAGGGTCAACAATTTTAGTACAGCCACAAAAGGGAATGCGAGTGTCCAAACATCGGATGGTATTTCTATAGATGCCTTTTGACCCTTGCGCTCAAATTTAACCCCACTCTCACTTGAGTTGATTTCTGGAATATGCCTGTTAGGGTGATTCTTTGAAATTGAAGTTAATACGGCCTTCGACTTCGGCTTGACGGTAGCGGAATTTTGTTGTTGTTGTTGCTGTAAGGATGGTTGCTTCGTGGAATACATGCACTGAAGAGGCTGTGACAGCGAGTACGGTAAAACGTTTTCAATCAGCATTGCACTGTATCTCCAAAAAAGAATTCCTGAACGCGCCAGAATTGTGTGCGCGGCGTATCTTGAGTCCTGCAAGTATTTTGTGAGCGGCTACGTTTTCCTGGATGGGGAGGCTTTAATCGATGGCCGTCATAGTCTTTGTAACCATCTTGGATATCAACAAGGCACTCTGCTACTGAAAACGTACAATCGATTATCTGTGTTCGTTCTGCGGAGAACTCAAGATAGGCCGCGGACACTATAACCTCTTACAGCCCTCTACCACTATCGCGACAAAACAATACTGACACGGCCAAAAAGAAACGTCCATAGGCAGCATTTAACACGCTCAAAAATACATGTAAACATACACTTTACATATATTTGTGTGCGTGTTAAATGCTGCCTATGGACGTTTCCTTTTGGCCGTGTCAGTATGGCTCAGCGGTAGGACCTCAGCCTTTGATTTCATAGGTCGTGGGTTCGATTCCCCGCTCAGGCAGTCTGACATATAAGTCCAAAAGGCAACGTAAATAGGTTTGCATCCGTATTTATTTAACCCATCTTGAGCCATTGGCTTTTCCGTCCTGTACAAGTGATAAAACATATTGCGGCATTTCGGGGCAAAATCGGCTCCGTTTTCAAGGCATATAGTTTTTCAGTTGTGACAAACAACCAAGTCATTTTTAAAAGTGGGGAGGGGAGGAGGCGGACGAGGCGGAAGAAGCGTTAACAACACCTCAAGTATGAGAACTATGCGTGTTGCATGGCAACGGTGACAAACAACATTAAAAGCGAAAGAACAGGAAACGAGGCATGCGTGGAAGAAAAAAATTTCCTTTTTTTTTAAAATTATTAAAATACTGTCCACATGTATGCAGATCAGTCTCGAAATTCCATCCATTTGGTTTGGAGTCGACGAGTTTAATCATTCGGCTGTATTCGCTTAATTTGTGTTTCCGTAGTCCCTTCACAGAGTTTACGTTGAGTGTTGGAATGTTTAATTTCCTTTCTCCTGTTTGGTGCTATGCTGCCATCTGACGAAAGGTTTAAGAGTATCTGCGGGCGGCGCCATCGCCACAGATATCATTTCCGGAAAATTGTGATTCAATATGTAAGTGGTGCCATCCGACACAGCAAAAATACTTGCCAGTCGTAAAAAAGCCAAGACAAATTTTAATTTTCGGCATCAATTTTGTGTCTTGTTCACAAAACTTGGTCAGTTTTCAAGATGGCGGGCCCAGATTGTTGTTGACGTGGGGTTCTCCCCAAACTTACTTTCTTTTTTTTACATTAACTTTGTGAACAAACACTAAATTGACGCCGAAAATTAAAATTTGTGCTGGCTTTTATGACTTGGAAGTATTTTTGCTGTGTCAAACGACACCATTTACCTATTTCAACTCACGCTTGTATAGGAATTTTGCTAGTGCGATTCTATGTAAACTAGCATGAACCAGTCATGTAATGGGCCCGTTGGGGGGGCCCCCCCCCGCACTACATTGTAGATAAAAATTCAACTTAGCTTCTATTCGATTGAGCGTTACACCCATCCTATGCTCATTTATTAAGCTGCGAGTTCTGTTTGGAGGCTGTGTTTTAAAACAAGTTAAGCGCCGGATAAGCGTCGCACGCTGCAACAGGATTTAAAACATCACGCCTGTTCCTCACAGACCTCTATACACTCCGGATTCAATGCAATTGCGTGTTTTGGATAATTTTATTTACCTGGAGCAACGAACTAACAAACCTTTCATCGAGTGTTTACGTCAACTGGAGATTTAAACACGTCTCTTTCATCTATCTTCGGCCAACCTGTTCCAAATAAATTCTTAGAGATCTAAACACATGTTTCGGTTCCTCAACAAGAACTTGAGTAACTGCCCTCATTCATCAGGCTGTAATCATTCATGACGTCACGAATACTAAATTTAGAGAAATTTATTAGCCGTTTTCTATCAGCCCTTCACGAAACGGGTGACATCAAACTGCGAAAGTAGACTAAACTTAGCACTATTTATTTATGTCCTATTTTACTGAAAGGAAGATGTGGTTTTAATATCATGTTACCGGTTCGCCTTTTGACTTTTCGGCTTGATAAAATTTTTTACGTATATTTACGAAAAAAAATTGACTTACGGTTTGCCTCTGTTAAAAAAAAACTGTTTTGAAATAGGGGAGGAGGGGTGCTTTTTGAAATATTATCTTTTATTTCCTATAAACCGTGTAGAATTAAATTGCAGCGCACAGTATTGGACATAGAATTTTCAACACTTCAAATGTTTTGTACAGAATTCTCAATACGGATTATTCGTTCTTGGTAGATGCCAATGTTTGTGCAAACATCTTTCCAATGTTGAAATAAAACATCGTTGCATTGTTGGATCACGTTTCTGAGCTATAGATCAGTGACACGACGTAGTATTATTGTATATAACTCTTTGCTGGAGCCTTAATGGGTTAGCTGCAAGGGGCACTGCAGAAAGAAACAGAAGGGCGTCATACTGAAGCCGATGCTGCGAAGAGTGATTTCTTAGACCTAAAACGCGCGATTTTTGTTGTTGGAGAAAACAACGTTATTTTAAGCCTAAGAGATCCGCTCTTCCGTTGTTTTCCCCACCATTTTTATGTAGTGCACCTTGTAGTTATGCCTTCCAAAACCCATACTGGTGCCAATATGGCGGCAAATGTCACTTGCTAGTTCGAAAGAAGCAAGTTTCTATCATCACAGTGCTAAATCGTAACAATGGAGTTTTCATCCAGGAAAAAGCACTGCATCAATGCTTGTCTGACAAAGAAGTGTTCTTTCACTGTCCAATACTGTATAAAACAAACCAAAAAAGCCGTCAGTCGGTAGTCTTCCACCATTAACTCATTGCCCACCACGACGTAAGCCTACGCAAAAAGATTCAGGAGGGGTTTCTTGAGAACCAGAGTGAAACGAGCAAATCATTACCGACTTGCTGCTGGCTTGGTCTCTCAGCCAAGAAGAAGCGAGATCGAATCGGGTTACCAGCCTATGTACAGTATCGACCAATGAATTTTGAACACTTCTTTGTCATACAAGCATTGTTGCAGCGTTGTTTTTTTCTTGGACGAAAACTCCTTTGTTACGATTTAGTATTGTCATGTGAGAAATTTTCCTCATAACTTCGAAACGTGCTTCAACAATGCAACGTTGTGCTATTTCAACAATGGAAAGATGTCTGCACAAACATTGGCATCTATGAGGAACAATTAATGCAGAATTCAGTGCAACATTTTGAAGTGCTCAAAATTCAATGTCCACTACTATACAACTACTAGACAACTAATTTTCAACGCATCATTACCACGCAAGCTTCGATGCACTACTTTCGCCTGGATCAAGCTTCTATTGTTAGGCTCATGGCTTTCTTGTGTAATGCACCTTGCCTTATTCGAACCAGGAGAGATAGCTGCGTGAATGCTTGAGTGATAATGAGTTCAAAATCCCTGGTCCAATTCTGTACACATAAAACTTTAAAAAAATACTGGCCTCCCTGGTCGTTTGTTTGGAGTGGGAGAGGTTAATAAACAAAGACAGAAGCAAGAAGTGTTTAGCGGCTTCTGCTGGATTTCGTAAGGTGTTTTGGGAATCATGTGCAGGGAATGTCACAGATTTTCATGGATGGTGTGCCTTGCAGATATCAAAGACAGGAGACAGACCACGACTTATACACTCGATGATGCGATCAAGTCGTTCTCTGCCTAGCACGAGTCTAATGCAGTGCCCAATCTTTCTTCTTCTTTAGCTTACCACAGGTTTGGCAAGATTCACGACTAGTTTATTCTGGGAGGGGTGCTTTGGTCCTCTTGCTTTGTGCCAAGAGTTAAGAAGCGTTTATCGATTTTGTTTCCTGTTTCCCCAAATCAGTAGAAGGATCAACGGAAAAAAAAAAAGAATGACCTCGATCTTGTGGTTCCCGCCATGCTTTGATGCACCGAAAACTTTACCAAAAGTTCGAAAAAAAATTCGTGATCTGCGCCAAGATCTATGGTTTGATAGACTGGATTGAGAAAATAAGTCCTCTCCTTGAGTCTTCTGTAGATTTCACCACGATATATAAAACACCAGGACGGCTCCAGTACACCAGCAAAGACAACGGTAATTTTTAACTGTATAAGCTATTCACCACGACTTTGTATTTAAGACACAGAACAAACAATGAGATTGTTTAAAGCAATAAAAACTTTGTTAAATTGACTCGATCAAACTTGCCACAAGACGAATCCGAAGTTATAAGTAACTGCTTCTCATGGTTGGCTTTTCCCAGGCCGTTGCCTTGGCTTGCCTGCAACCAGATCCCGTCTCTCTCTCTGGAAAGCCCTCTCAGGCTACTCCTCTTAGTAACAGATACTGGAACATGACTCACGCTGAGCCGCCCATAGGTTTGATGGGGACTATGGCTCCAAATTTTCTATGGTCCCCCCTCACACCGTTCTGTGGGATTAGTACGCTAGGGCCAGTGGCCAAGGATTTTCCTTTTTTTTTCTTTCTTTGCGTTTTATGGCCTTTTCATGTCGGTCAGTAGCACCATGAGGCCCCTGTCAGTTAGGCCTTTTGCAGACCAGTCGTGAGCCAGGGCCTGTGTGCAACTGAACGCACTGAATGCACTTTTTGCAGTTTTATTTTTTAGCCTGGGCCTCCTTGAAGCATGGGCCTAGGGACAGAAGCCACACTTGCTCCCCCCTCTGGTCAGCCCTGGGCTTACATCAGAGCATGTTTCTTGCGATGCAGCTTAATCAGATTAAATCAACCTCATTAATCAACCATCAGCATCTTCGTCCACTCAATTCGTGATTTCCCAGATCCGGGCGCCTGGGGAGTATCACAATTTTAGCACCCGAACAGGAACCATAATTTTTTGACGAAAAATGTTGGCGATCATCTTCAAACTCAGAAGAAAACCGTAAGTTTTGTGCGCTATGGCGGCTTGGCCAACACGCCGCAAGTGCTGTAAGCATTCATTGCGAAACGTCAAAGCAATTTGAAAATCGATTTGAATGAGCAAAACTTTACTACCATCTTGGTGGAACTGTGAGAGTATCTGCAAGCTGGTGCTGTCGTTGAATTTTGTGTTATTATGCTTTTCGAACGTTGATATCGAGAAATTGCCGCAAGCGTTTTCACGAAGCCGACATAACCAACGATCGTTGATAATATTTGAATTCACGAACTTTTGCAATGTTTGTATGATCTCTACATCTTTGTCATGGCAACGGCCTGGGGGAAGGCAACCCACGACATACGCTTCAAAGATGTTTTTATTGCTGCCTTTCAAAAATTGCATACTGTGCTATCATCTCAAACACACAAAAGGACGTTCATAAAAACCAAAAGTTCAAAAGTATTATTGATTGCCTTGATTACTGCGCGAATGATACCACGATTCTCTGAGCGTCGCACACTTTTAAAACACGATCACCGGGTTCGCAATGCTGAATTTTAGCTCAGTTTAAAAAACTGCAGCTTTTTTCTTTAAATTTAAAGCGACTATTTTGCCATGGCCCAATCCTTTTTGCATTACTCAATATTATGCGTGGGTGGCACTAATCCGAATGTTGTTGATCCTGTATTTAAGCCGCGAAAACAGTTTATGTCCAAGAAACGGCGATTTGCTACGGCGAGAAATGGCGAATTATTATGTTCAAGAAACGATGTGACCATTTTTTTCCTCTCACCCAGCAACTAAATACTCTGCCAGTCCGCCGCCATCTGTACGTCTAAGAAACTTTATTTAATTTTCGTAAAAAATCCTGTTTATACGTTGTACAACCTAGAGTTAATAAGGGAAAACTTTACAAATGCAGTTGCTGTCTGGATATGTGAACCCTCCCCCCCCCCCCCCAACCACAGAAATGAAACGTATGAATGTTAAGTCATCGGTTAAGAAATATTTGTTGAAGTGGTTACTTGATCATATCAAAAACCAAAACTGGTAAAAGGGTCAGCCAAGTTCCGAATGGTTCGGCCCTTCAAAGGAGTGATATCAACACACCAAAACATTCGCAAAGTTAATCGCACTCCCTAACAGTTCAGAAGGTTAAATAAAAACTAGAACATTGCAACTTTCGGTTAGCAATGTTCAAATTTTCATTTAACGTCCAACGTATTATTCGATGCGATTAACTTTGCGAATGTTTTGGTGTGCTGATATCACTTCTTTAAAGGGCTGAACTATTCGGCGGTTCCTTTTACCAGTTTTGGTGTTTGATATATCACTTGTTGTTGTTGTGGTTTCTTGATCTGAATCCAACTAACTTATTCAATAAGTATTAATTTATTTATTTATTTATGTTTAAAATTTTGCATCCACCGTTTCTTTCGTCAAAGTATGAATGTGCTATTCTGTTTTCTTTGGATTACTCATGTTTTTTCCTCTCTTAACTTTGTAACTTTATCTTAATTTTTTTTACAGTTATGTATACACTATATTTTGTAAATGATTTATCGCATGTAATTCTGTTTTTGATTGTCGGAAATTAGTTTCTTCATTTTTTTTTTTTTTAGTCCATTTGCATTTTCGTTGGACCCCCGCAATCCATAAGCGGGCACCTGCTCTTGTGGTGTGTGGGTTTGTCACTTTCATTGTATACTGCAAACTGCAATGAAAATATGAACTCAACTCAAGACCTGCCCTTTTGCCGTATATCCCTCACAAACTGAGGTGTTAATATGCGCAATGGGTCGGCGTTAGGACCACGAGCAAGGCAGATTGCCTCGCTTGGAGGGGGGGGGGGGGGAGGCTTAATGGAGCGTGGACAGCTAGGTCGCTTGGGAACTCGCTTGAGGCCAGCACTTTTATCTCTGTCGACATTGCAGACGATGCACCTCCACCTAAATGATCCATACAGCGAGGATGAGGCGAATCTAGTCCCAACGACCAAAATGCACATAAAGTAGTCCCAGAAATACAGCCGAATATCTTCTACGCGCCATGATTTTAAAATGGATTTATCGCAAAAGATTTAGTAACGATAGGTAAAGAAGGCCGTGTTACTGGTCCCACATGGAGTATCGATACACACTTTATGTGTATCTCCTATGGAGGGAATGTTCCTTTAAGGCTTTTAATTATTGAATAATGGCGCAAGGCTCCACACCAAAACAGCAACGGGCCCTAATGGCACTAAACTATGCGCAACGGCTGTTTGCTGTGACGTCACCATGAGTTAGCCAATGACGAACGAGAACAACGGCTGTTTGGCCGTCTGATTGGACTAGCCCAGTCACGTGATGTGCACGTCACAGCAAACAGCCATGGCGTGTGGTATAGTAACTCCAATAAAACATGTCGAAGCAAAAGATTCTCTTAAGGCGTTAACATTTTCTGGATTTGGAATAATTATTCGCTTAATGATTACAAAGAAGGATTAGCAAAGAAAAATTGGTTTAGATTCATTAGAATTAAGACGCTTGAGGGCCGATCTGGTCATGACATACCAAATTCTGCACTGTGCCGTTGATTTTACTCTCGAGTTGTTCCATTTTCGTGATAATATTGCAACAAGAGGTCATAATTTTAAGTTAATTGTTGGAAAAGCTGGATTGGACTGTCGGAAGTTTTTCTTCGGATAGCGAATAGTTGCAGTATGGAACTCTTTCTCATCATCTTTGGTAATGCCTGTTGCCAGGAGGAATTTAAAATTAGTTGACTTGCCAAAGTTTTTAAAACGTTATTGATTTTAACTACGATTTACCTTTTATACTTACATACTTTTATGTTTTATTGTATCTGCATTTTAAAATTTTTTTTTAGTTAAGAACACGATTTGCCATCTCTGGTTAAGGCACGTCCAGTTTCTTTTTATGATACAAGCCTGCATTTCATGTCATGTACAGCTGTACGACTGGGGTTCCTTTAGACCCGAAATTTTTCATAGCTTAACTTTATAATTATTGTAAATACTGCATTTTGTTTTCTTAAGTACAGTGTGTATTTCTTTTTTAGTTGTACAATTTAACTTCAGGAGGCAGTCAAGGCCATCTGTGGACCCATTCGTTTTCTTTATGAAAAAAGTTATTATTATTTTAATTTATTTTATTAATACAGTAAAACAGAAACACGTTACGACTATTACGTTCTCTGAAATGTTCTACTCATTAGGAGAAGGGCACAATGGTCCGTGATCGTTAAAGTTCCCTACAAAGAAGAATGCATGGTAAGAAAGTTTAATGATCCCCTTCGTTTTCGAATCTCACAAGGGGTCATCAACAAAGGTAAAATTTCAAGGTATAAAAAAAAATCAGAAATTAACTATTACCTACTTTTAATTATTTATTTAATTTACTTAAACTACCATTTAGTTAAAATTAGAAAGAAAACCGGAATCGTTCAATATTGTTGATAAGTGAACAGAGGTCAAAACGGGAACGAAACATGGACAAGCTTTTCATGCAAGGTTAAACGCCGTGATAACGTTGCTTCAGTATTATTCAGCCATTTGACACGTTACTAAATTTAAGCCATTGCAACAGCTAATTTAAAAAAAAAGGAAGGTGCGTTAACGCTAATTAATGTTTTATTGCGACAATTTTCAGTACAGTAAACATCAATTTTGAAGGATACTTCCAAAATTGTTGACGAATCAACTTTTGGTAGTGGTTATATTCAAAGTTAAATCCAGTTAGCTTGAAATACGCGAATCAGATATACACGTACCCACATACGTCTCACACCCAATTCCCGTTTTTGTTTGCTACATTTTGCACTGTTCGTCACCTTACTGGCAACACACGGGGATTATTTTTTTTTTTACCGTTTATTAGCTAAGTCGTTTAACCAAGTATCGATGCCGTTTAATTTTAGTGACGTGTAATATTTGAATACAGCAGTAAGGTTTCACATGGACTAAACACTAAAGCAACATCATTTACCCTTACAGGAAAACCTCGTCTCCCCAACCTGTCCTGTCTCTGAGGGAGGGGGGTTGAGTGTTAAAGGCGCGTTTGCTGAGTTACTTTGTTGCATAATTTGTTATAGGTGGTGTTTGTTTGTTTTTAGGGAGCGCGAGCCCAAACAAACCTAATGACAAAGCTTAATGACAAAGCTTACAACAATTTACAACAATAAATCTGATAGTTTCGAGCTCCTTCACCCAGAAACTTCTTGACCAGTTTATATCATTTTTTCAAAAGTAAAATCTTTACAGCCGTCTACATCATTTTACGTATGATGTGAGTGCATATGTATGTGCGTGTACCGCTACTCCTCTTGAACTAATGCACTTACACAGATGAGAATAGTGCCAAATGAAAGATAACTAAATTACGTTCCGAGAAGGCTTATTGTCATTGCGGTAACTTGACGTTTTGACCCTCAAACACGCGAAAAAATGCTTTGAAAACTGTTCGTGACGTCAAAGTTCGATCAGCCAAACTAATCAGAAAGAAATCAACTAAACTATACGAAGCGTGGGTCAACGCCGATAGAGTGAGCGAAGCGAATGATGTCGCTGGATCTACAGTATGTGCTAATTACCAACTTTTATAAATCAAATCATAAGGCAACAAAAGTGATGGGGCAGTCTACTTTAATCAAACTCTGAACGTTGTCTGTCTTACTTTAAATTAATTTCAGAAGAAAACGACGAGGGCCGTGCAGCTTTGCGAAAAGTTGAAAATAAAATTACTAAAATCAATAAGTAAATGCACAAGCAAGGTTGCCAAGGAGGATTTTAATTTCCAACGTCTGTCAGTGAGGCAGCGGTGGAGAATTCCCAGATGAACAGCTATATTAAATTAAAATTTTGGCCTGCATCGTATGGAGTGTTTAATAAACACACGTCCTGTAACAGGCGCAGTCTTCAAAAGGAAACTTCCAATCAGCGAAAGCGAAAACTTTCTAGCTGTCGCCGCGCCATTAATCCTCAATTCGCCCCCCCCCCCTGCGGGGGAATCCATAGAGTAGCTTACTTCCATTTAATTAAAATTAAAAGGTACCTCGAGAATGTTACAAAGTAATAGGTAGAAAGGGCACAAAAATACATTAAAATGAATTCAAAGTTCCCACCCAAAATAAAAAAAAAATGATATTTTCAAATTCCTTGTGCAGATCATACATGCACAGCCACTTACATTGGACATACATTGGACAAAGTGAAAAAAAAACTTATTCAGTGGCTCCAGTCCCACAAATCTAACTTCAAACTTAAAGGTACAACCACTTCACTTGCTCAACACTTCATCAAAACAGGACATTTAAAAAAAAATTAATTTCTTTGAGCCTTAAGTCAGCCGAAGCAACTTAATGCTTGTATGGCTGAACCGGCATAACCCAGATATACATAAACATACCAGATATACATACAGACCAAACCAGATATACATACATAAACCAGATATTTCCTGAACCAAAATTGTATTCCAAATACCAAATTACCGTACCCGTTATAATATTGAAACATTGTGTATTTCTGCCTCACCCCTCTCCCTACCACCACCACGTGCACAATCGCATTCAACCTAACATAAATAGGCTCAAAGATTACAATGAATTATTTAAAAAAAATTAAGTTGATAAATTCCGACACCAGGGGAGCCTCAGCAAAACCATATAAATACTGCGGATTCAGCTCATAAAAGGCACTTCGTGTGGTGCTAGTCACAAGCACACATCGAAATCTCCTCTAGTCTTAAAAATCTCACAACTAGTTGTTTTACACAACTAGGCCTATTAAGTGCGCGGTGTATCTTGAGTCCTGCAAGTATTTTGTGAGCGGCTACGTCTTCCTGGATGGGGTGGCTTTAATTGATGGCCGCCATTGTTTTTGTAACCATCTTGGATATCAACAAGGCACTCTGCTACTGAAAACGTACAATCGATTATCTGTGTTCGTTCTGCGGAGAACTCAAGATAGGGCGCAGACACTATAGAGGGAGTTAATTACACAATTAAAATCCAAGCGTTCCGAGCAGTTAAAAAGCAGATTTGGGTTGCTTCCGTTAAAATAAAAAAAATAAAATAAAAAGCCTGGTGGCCTGATTCCTTTTGAAATGAAAATGTCCGCGAACCAAACATACGTCCTTTTATGGCCTAATCTCTCGTGTGCAAGACTAAAAATGGCAAAAAAAAAAACCATTTGAATATAGCAGCAAGGTTTCACGTGGACTAAACAGTACGGCTACACAGCAGTATCTGAAACCTTACAGGAAAGTTTATTTGTGTTCCTCTGCAGTTTTGACTTCGGATCAGTTAAACCTTAACTTAAAGGCGCCTTTTTACCTTTTCAACTCCTAGATGAAGCGCCGTAGAATCTTCGAGCAATATAAAGAAAATAGCGGTTAATAAAAATAAACGGAACAACACTATTCGCAGCAGCGCCGCGATTTTCATAATTTAAACGAGATCACGTGACCCACATCAGCCTATTGGATGACGGAGAATCTGGAACGTGGATGCTGTGTTTAGAATATAGCCAACAACTATCGATTTGGTGGACAGGCGCCTTTAAGCATCAAACGAGTTCTTTTTTCTTTTCTATTTCGTTTTGACTTCGCTTCGTTTTGTGGGTTCAAAATGGTGGGCAAGAGATCCCCGAAAACCGTGATATGTTGGAAAACGGATTAAAACTTCCCAATATTCCTGGTTAGGAACGAAATTCGTAATTCGAACGAAATTCCTGAGAACATTCGTAACTAGGATTAAACTCTATCTTTATCGTTACATTTGCTTCCCCTTTGGTGTTGTATTAACGATCGAGGGTTTCGCGAGCTCTCTTTACTGCAAATTTTACGCGTTGTCTCATCGTTGTTTTGTATTTTTTTTATTTTACCGGAATACAATTTTGATGGCATGTACGATGAAGAAGTATTAAATAATAATGAGAACTAGAACGAATTTTTCCGTCTGGTGCAAGCATTCGCCGTCTTTCAAACTTAATTACAGGAAATTGTACCTTAAACCTGTACAGTATATCCTTGCAACGACGTTACTGCATAGCACTGGCCCGCTTACACCCCCGCCCCCCTCCCCCCCCCCAAATCCCCCGCCTCCCACCTATTGCACAATGTAGAAATTTTCGAAAACGCAACGGAAGATTCCACGAAACTCAATTTTATAAATCTGGACCTGACTGTTGTTCAAACGTAGACGTATTGCTGGACTTCAGCAGATTAAGTTTTGCATTTTAAAATTTAAAATCGTTTTCTTAAAGCGCAACTGAAGTGGTATATGAAAAATGGAGTAGAGCTGGGGGGGGGGGGGACGCGGAGCGTGGTATGGAACGAGGCCTCTCGTCCCACCTACATAACCCTCAACATGAGGTCCGTGTGGATCTTTTTTCCCAGTTGACAGAATGCTACGTCTATTGTACGTGTCATTTCAGCAAGTATGGGGAAAAAACAGTTATTGTGGGTGCCTCACAACCTTTATTGTCAATAGACAGTTTATAAATTGTGTCGGTCCGAGTTTGTAAGGCAGGCGGCCTAATTAGCACACTATTACGTTGTACCAAGAATTTATAGCGTTGGGGAGAAGAATTTGTAACTCTGAAAAGTCCCTGTTGAAACGTGTTAGATCCATTCCGATTAGTTCCATCAGAGTTTTCAGAGGGCGCCACATGTTCCATCTGGTAATTTTTGCTCAGTTTTCATCCCAAATCTAAAGTAAACTAAATTACAACTAAGCTAAACTAAATAATAATTAAATATAAGCTAGGTGTTCTATTTAGTTTTAGGCTGAAAACTGAGTAGAAATTCCTACATAAAACTCATGGCGCCCTCTATAAACTCAGATGGAACTAATGGAAATGGGTCTAGGACGTTTCAATATGGGGTCTCAGTCACAGTTGTATACCAATACTAATTCAGGGGGAGTATCCCGTTTACCAAGTGTGGGATATTTGCTTACTAATCTCTCTATAGAGCAGCGGCAAGTGACGTCATATTGCCTACAAGAGAGATAGCTGTAAGGGGCACTCGATTAAAATGGAGTGTTAAAGAACGGCACTATAGTCAAGGCAGTGCTTTGAGAGCGGATTTCTTACGCTTAAAAAACCGTTGTTTTCTCCATTCCCTTATGCTGCGAAGTTGTAACCGGAAAATAAAGATTGCAATTGCTTAAAAATGTCAGCAACTGCAATCAAATCGACAAAAACCGCGCGTTAGAGGCCTAAGAAATCCACTCTTAACAGCATTATCTTCAGTAAGACGCCCTTCTTTTCGCCCTCCAGTGCCCCTTGCAGCTAACCCTGTTACTGGATCCACCATAGAGTTATATACAATAATACTACGTCACGTCACTGCCCTATTAACACTCACCAAGTAGCTATAGGGGGATGAAAATCTACCGGACTCCATAGGCTTATCCAGAGCTTCCGAGTTAATGGCTCCCAGATGCACACGATCATGGCGCCGTTCAAAGTCTCGTGATGAAATTCCCCGATTTTTCCATGTTTTCCAGACCGATACTGACATTTTTCCCTAATGTTTTTTTTTTCGGTCGAAAGAAGATACAGTACAGGACTAAAAAAAATTGTTTTCCAAATTTAACTCAAATCGCAATAACTACCTTGCATCGCTTTAACAAATCAAAAATTGCTCTGCTGTAACTGGAACTGGAACTGGTAAAGAGTATAGGAATGTCGCAATCTGACCAAAACTAGAAATGTAATTAACACGTTACAACCGATGTTACTATCTTAGTTTCATTCAGAAAGATCGTGATAGTTTTAACTGAAATAAAGTAAAGGTTTTAGAAGTGAAAAGTGAAATACGAATTAGCTAATCTTTATAGAGGAAAAAAGACTTTTCGAAAAATGTTGAAATTCCCTGAATTTCATGATATGTTTATCATATTCCCTGATTTTCACCTGACTTTTCTAGACGTGATAATTTTCCTGAATTTCATTATATGTTTATCATATTCCCTGATTTTCCCCTGACTTTTCTAGACGT
>JAHWFP010245537.1:0-15464 GCA_023313725.1 Lithobius niger | reverse complement strand
AGTTTTCATTTAACGTCCAAAGTATTATTCGGTGCGATTAACTTGGCTAATAGGATTAACCTTGGCGGCCTTTCCCTGGTGGAATGATATCACTACCTTCAAAGGCCGACCGTTTTTGGAAACTTGGCGGGTTTTTCTACCAGTTTTGGCTTTTAAGATCTACCCCTAAATTCCTGTTGTCATGTAATAGCACAGCCATTATTTTAGGTATCGACCGTCAGGAAAACACGATTTTTCTCCATCCACAAAATCGAACAGCTTAAACTGAAGTCCCGAGAACCCAGCGTCTCCTTCCCTCGAGTCCCAAGCTCAAGACGGCGTTTTGTGGAATGAGCTTCATTGAATTGGAAATGGCCTTCTTGAAAGAAAAAGTATTAAAGTCGAAACCATGGCAACCTGCCGTAGGAAGGCAACGGAGGCGGACTATGAATAAGTATGAGAAGTCTATGAGGTCGAATAAAGTGAGCGTTTCAATGGGAAACAGATCTGCGCTACGACATATGCCGTTCCACGGATTTAAACCAACTGCCTGTCAAATCACTGACAGCTAAGCAAGCCCACCGTTTCATGACATCGCCGACGTGAAATAAAACGGTTAAAATTAAAATAAAAACCCATCTTCAATGGCATTTGAAAACAAATCATAATTCAAGTTAGAAGTTATTTTTTTTAATCATGGTTAACAAAACAACCTACCACGAAGGTAGTAGTTTGTAAGTGGCGGCAGTTAAGCGAGTTAATACAGACGGTGCAGGCACCCAAAAAATAAACAAATATATCAGAATACAAACATTTTTTTATTTTATTTTAATTTTTGACGAGTCTTCTGTCAGCCGAAGTCAGCCGAAGCAATTAATGCTTGTCTGAACCAAAACCAGATTTTTTTAGAGAAGAAGAAATCTGGTAAAGGGAGGTGCCAGCCCGGGGATTCGATCCGGGAAACCTCTGATCATCGGCGGGGCCGAAAGATTGTCCAGAATTAGCCAGAATTCATCCCATAGCCGCTGAAGGAGCATGCTACCCTCTCACGCTACCCTGGCCGGCAGCCCTGGCGGGGACTTTGCCAAGGTCCCCTCCCCTTTCCAGGGGTTCGACCAGATCCGTAATCCTCCAGCAACCAGGCTGAGCTCTCTCACCGCTCAGCCACCATGACCACAATATATTTAATAGATATATTGTTCAAAAGCTTACCATTTTTTCCGTACGTGTTGAAAAAATAACACTACGAAAAAAACAGGCAAGTTATTGATGCAATGTATCTATTAAATGTCTGTATTTTGACCTTTTTTTCCCCATTTGTTTACTTTTTTTGGTGTCTGCAGCCGTCTGTATTAACTCACTTAACTGCTGCCACATACAAACAACTAGCTTTCGTGTTAGGTTATTTTGTTAACCATATGAATACAAAAAAAAAATTACGCATTCAGGCGCTCTCAACTTCGGAAAGTTGAACAAGCGCAAATATTAAATATGCAATAAGACTTTAAAGCAGACATTAAAGTGTACTAAGGAGTTTCAGGATTCTTCCACGTCTATAAGCTTAAAATTTTAGGACTTTTCCATGACTTACCAGCTGAAATTCAAGGATCACAAAAGAACAAGTATCCTAATAAGAAATTTAAAAGACAAATTTGTTTAATATGAAATATTCAAAGCTTTTTCACATTAAAAACAAAAATACACACACACATCTTCAGTATTATGAAGATTTCACATTAAAACAAATTTGTCTTTTATTGTCTCGTTGCCTGTTTTTTTTTGGTCCTTGAATTTCCACAGATAAGTCGTAAAAAAATTCTAGAATTTTAAACCCTAGAACCCTGCATGAGAATCCTGAAACTCCTTAGTAAACTTTCTGTCTACTTTAAAATCATATTCCAAGTTAAATATTTGCGCTCGTTTAACTTTACAAAGATGAGGGCGCCTCGATTTTGTAATTATTATATTTTTTAATTAACTATAGTTAACAAAACAACCCACCACGACGCCAAGTTACTTATGTGTGGCGGTATAGTTACACAAGTTAATGCAGACGGCTGCACACGCCAGTAAAGTACACAAACGGAAAAAATATCCAAATGTAAACATTTCGTAGATACATGTTCAAACACTTATCTGTGGCAAGCTGACACAGATTTTGTTCGCTAAACCGTCTAGTTTGTTTTTGTGTGTTTTTTTTTACTCTCAAAACTAGAATGTTATTGTTAGTCATCATAATTAGAGTTTTCGGCGTAGCGATTTTAATTTTAGTTCCTGTACTGATGAGGTACGGGTTTTTTTTTATTAAGTTGTTTTCTTACCCTCTGTGTTTTACAACGTAAATATTACAAACTGGTGTCCCAGACGGAAAAAGAAGCCCTATTTTCTGTTACGGGAGTTTTCAGGATTAGAGTTACGTTTCAGGTTTTTTAATCCTTTACCAGTCCTGGAATTTCTTTTTTCATTTTACAAGAAATTTGCTGACTTTCAAAAACCCATACGAACCCCGTAGTTTAAGAGCGCTTTTGCTTAGTTAGTGACATCGCAAGGCATTTTTGCAGCTGGAAGCTATCATACTGAGAATTTTAACATGGTGCTGGTTTTGACTAAGGCAGTACGTAACGAAACAGTCAGCAATGAGAGTTCAGAAGCAACCGGAAATTGATTCTGCGGGATTAATTCTTTTTCTTTTTGTCACGGAATCTAACTGTCATGTACATTCTTTGCAAGGCAGCAATGGAAAAGGGGGGGGGGGAAATAAGGCTTAATGGCGCGTCGACAGCTTGGTCATTAGCGCCAACCTCAGTCACAGTGCAGTGGTCCGGGTTGCCACTGCACCACACATTACAGAGATATTATTCAAACCCCTAACCTAAATCTTGTCATACATCTGTACCTCCTGCAAAAATGGAAAAGGGGGAGCACGTTCATTCTTTGCATGGTAACAATGAAAAAGGGCAAGCGGTGAGCATGTTCATTATTTGCACTGTAGCAATGAAAAAGGGCGAGCGGTAAGTAATGTCAAGGACTAATGGAGATAGCATTGTAAGAACCAGTAACAAACAAAATACTACTACAAGCAGACGGAACTCTGGCCCCCACAGTCAGAAACAAACCGCAACGCAACAACGAACGGTTCAGTGTGGTAACACGGTTTCGTACTATAGTTTGTTCCACATTATGTTTGCTGGAAACTGACTGTGCGACGCCACCTTTCCTTGCACCACGAGTGCAAAACTTGTGGATATCACACTTGTAGACTCTACACAGTTACTGTTAGAGTCTGCGAGTGGGATATTCACGTGTTTTTTTGCACTTGTTGTGGAAAAAAAAGTGGCGTACATGTAGTATACAGCTGTCCCTTGTTAGCAATGAGACGTTTGCTGTCGTACTTTCCCTTCTACCTGCGAGGTGGCGTTGCCGGTTTTTGCATAAATGCAACCTGAAGTCCGTATTCCGAAAAGCACCTTTTTTTAAAGTTGAAAGCATCCAAATTAGCTGACACCATTCAAAACCAGTTTCCTGCCTAACGCATTATGACCACGTTGCACTCGTTAACTAATCTAGAGTCTACTCCTCAAGGAGTCATCAGACCTTGAACTGGTAAAAGGGAACGCCAAGTTCCGAATGGCTCGGCCCTTCAAAGGAGTGATATCAACACGCCAAAACAAGTTGATCGTACTGAATAATACTAGAGACGTTACGTTTAAATGAAAACGTGAACACTGCTACCGAAAGTAGAATTCGAACCTTCGAACTATTAGTTGGTGCGACTAACTTGGCGAATGTTTTGGTGTGTTGATATCACTCCTTTGAAGGGCCAAACCATTCGGAACTTGGCGATCCCTTTTACCAGTTCCGGTTTTTGATATGATCTAAAGTCTGCTCGTCAAAGAGTCTTCGGACCTTGAGCTTCATTCAAGAATCGGGGAGTAAACGTTGAACTTATATGGACTGGCACAATAAAAGCTTTTTCTAATAGATCTCCGTCATGAGATTGCATAACTTAACAGTGACATTAAGACCCGAAATTTTCGAAAACTTTATCCAGAATTTCCCCAGAAAACCTTTTCGCCTAATATACCCAAAAAAAATCAAGTTAAAATTCTATTCGATTACCAAAATGTGAACACTTTTTAACTGCCGTCATGTAAACAAATAAACCAAGTAAAAATATAAAGGTTGCGTTGTGGAAAGAAAACATTATGCCAATACCGCCCCATATATATATATAGCGCACGAAGAATTGAATTCAAATTGACGTTCGCTGTTGGTATCGATAAAAAAAATTTCTCATCTTTCACAAATCAAACCCAGACCTTTTTCTCATAGAAAGCATATTGAAAACCTTTTTTTTTTTCAACCAAACACTCTATAAGTCTGTATGACGTTAACAGACTCGGGGTACTTTTTTTCCCCCCAACATATTGAAATTGAGCGGCACTAACCTTCACAGTGTTATCGATTGACACGGCTTTCAATGCTTCATCCCCCCCCCCTCCCTACACCTTTCAGACACGCACATCGAAGCTGAAAGCTCATCTCATTCAGTTTTCTGCACTTCAGCAGTGCTGGATGCATAGCAATATAAAAAAAAATTGTTTGTTTTATAAGTTTCTTTAAAGATGTTATTGCGCGAGTTCTTTTAAATTAAATCCAAGACAGATTCGTGACATCTTCTGATAACTTTATTATTTGTTGTGTTTATGCTTATAGTGTCCGCGGCCCATCTTGAGTTTGCCCCAGAATCAGCACAAATAATCGATTGTATGTGTTTGGTAGCAGAGTGCCTTGTTGATATCCAAAATAGTTACAAAAACAATGGCGGCCGTCGATTAAAACCGTCCCCTCCAGGAAGACGTGGCCGGTCACAAAATACGTGCAGGACTAAAGTTACGCCGCGCACACGATAGACGCCTAAATTAAGAACGACCTTATGGAGAATATAGACACCTAATTCCTAGTAATGGACGGCTGTAAAGTCATTAAACATTAGGGATTATTAAAATTCGTATCCTGTTGATTTCACCTGTTTATGATTATGTAGCTTTTTTTTAGAATAATTCAGCGTCGTTGTCGTTAGCGGTAGTTTAAATCTTTTATTAAATTAATAGAATTAACCATTAAAAACTAATTGAAACAAAAGCCGATAGTTGTCAATTCAAAAAAAAAAAAAACTGAAAATGGTATAAGGAAAGCCTCCAAAGTTTCCTAAAAAGATCGGCCGTAGGAACCAGTGATATGCTAACAGGAAACGATCACCAGGATAACCCCGACAACTTGGCACTTCCCTTCATCTTGTTTTTTATTTTATTTTGTCTCTATTCCTAAGCCGTAGAATGGTGACGCACTTCGGCGAACAAAGCACAGTACTATAAGAAACTATACTCATACTTAACGATGGTAGTGAGTCTTTGTTAAACTCGACGGAATTTAACATGGGAGCCATACGACAGGGTATGCAGTAGCTATGTCAGCAATTTTCTCTAAAATTCATAAAACATTTAATCTAGTAATTAGATTGATCTACTAGGTATATTAATCTACGTACTAAGTCTGTTGATCTAAGTGTATTGATCTACTGTTGGGTAATGTCATCTAGGCAACATGGCATCATTGAGATGCGAATAATGAAATGAAAGCTGAAGATCAAACGCAAAATCTTCTTTTTAAATCTTCTTCTTGGTATATAAACTTGATGACTGTTGTCGCACAAGTTTTTTTTCTTGGAAGAAAATGGATGAAATTCCATGACTCGAGGGAATGGGAAATTGAGTCTTCATAATGGAACCAGAGAACCATTTTTTTTTAAAGCAAACATGTTGTACAACTTCTTCTTTAAAAGTAATTAAAACAGCCACTTGCTAAAAAGTCTTAATTGAACGTCGTATTAAATTGGACTGCGTTAAGAAAACACGCCAGCAAGGTTTAATGTGAAAATACGTGTGTAAAGGTTTTAATTGCTCGGTTACACCTGAAGCAAAATTGTGAAGGTCGAACGTCCAATCTTCAGGTTAGTAGAGCAAACCATTACATTACAGAAGCTAAAAACTGAAGAAAGGGTAGAAAACATAACAAACAATAAAGATTTAAAAAATCTTAAATTGTGGCTTATGGAGCTCGGGAGTGGTGTACTAAAACCGGCCGGACCCTGCAAGCAGATCACCATGCATGACTACGTTACACAATAGAGCAGTGACACAACGTAGTATTATTGTATATAACTCTATGCTGGAGCCTTAATGGGTTAGCTGCAAGGGGCACTGCGGAGAGAAACAGAAGGGCGTCATACTGAAGCCGATGCTGTTAAGAGTGGATTTCTTAGACCTAAAACGCACGATTTTTGGTGTTGGAGAAAACAACGTTATTTTAAGCCTAAGAAATCCGCTCTTCCGTTGTTTTTCCGTCCATTTTTATGTAGTGCACCTTGCAGCTACGCCCTCCAAATGCTAGCCCGTACCCATACTTGGAGCTAATATGGCGGCAAATGTCACTGCTCTATACACAATGTGGACGCCAAAAGCGCTTATTCACGGTTGTTTCATCTGTTGCCACTGCCCACCGTTCAAGGAAAGCAATATTACACATTTAATGCACGGTTGTGACGTCACGCCAACACATCCCCATGCTAAAAGTGTAGCAGTTATATGCGGTTAATCTGAAAACCCACACACGTGACCGTGGGTTAATTTTGATAACCCACACTTTTTTGGATATAATCTAACACTTTTTGGATAATCTAACACTTTTTCCGCTCTCTACACAACCACTGCTCTACCACGTGACATACTTTGGAAAACTACCGTACACAACACAAATTCAACCAACATAAATAAGCACATTTGCAACCTGCGACATTTATCGTACTAACACGAAAAAAAAAAAAACCTCGCGTAGGCTACTATGCTAGAACCCCACCCATGTAAGAATGGCCCAATCCGCCAACCTTTCGCTCCGACAGTACTAAAACTAGGCTACCGACACTTGTAAACACACCTAAATACACCTAAAAACATACGATACTCAAGCGAACAGCACATTTGTAACCTGGCGACATTTTCCGCACTAACACGAAAAAAAAAATCACGCCCACTCGTGATTCCCTCCACCCCATCTTTAGTGGACTAGCCGTTTCATCGCTCGCGAGCAATTATAACCGTTAAATCGACAACGGCTCACGGATATCTACTACTTAACGTTAAAATTTCATGCCAGACAACGCGTCAAATTAAAAAGTAACTTAAAAGTGTTACAGGTAATAACAATTTACCACATAAAACTACGTATTTGGACCACTGTCGAGTTCCATCAGGACGATGTACGGTTAACTGGGTTTTACCGGACAAGCAGATTCCGATTTAAGGCGCTGCCATCCGTGATACTTCCGCTTTGAGGTTATTGGGTGGCAACCGCCATTAAGCACATTTAGTCGCAGTAACAAAAAAAATGTTGGAGATACTTAAAAGGTAATTCCTCCCTGCGCCATTTTTCTCGATCCTCCACATCAAGTACGGCCCCAAAGTTTTATTTACTTACCTTTAGTCAATCCCTAGCTAAAAATCGTTTTAAAATGTGGCGTCTAGGAGATTTTCTGTTGAAGATTGATAACTTTATTTAAGTGTGTCCCGCACTTATATGATCCTTTGCGTGCTTACAATAACCATGACGTTTCATCTCTGTGTGTACATGTACTAATTTGCTAATAATTACCATGAGATCAAAAATCTAAAAGACTAATGCGGTAAAAATTAAAATTAATTATTCCAATAGATCGCCAAAGCAAAATTATAAGACACTAGCCTAGAAAATTATAAATTGTGAATCATTCCCGTTTATGACGACAATCTTTAAGTGGATGCTTTTTCGTGTACTATTTCCAAAGCCAACTGAGACAGTAGCTGCGTTCGTCGCTGCGGAGAACGCAGTTACTGTCCAGTTGACCCCGGCGGTGATAAATGCGCGGGTGACGATTTGCGCGTGGCTGTTATAAGGCAATGCGAAATGTTATAAGGCAGGCCGGGTGTCACTTTAAGTCCGACGGGTAAGGTAAAACACGCACAGCTATACAGTTAAACTGTGACACTGTTTGCTAAATTTCTCCTAGCACAGACAAAAGTTTAAACTAATTTTCCAATAGCATTTCGATTTTATAAATTGACGTTTGCATCGCTTTTAAGATATACAGCGTTTTCACATTTGTGACAACTTGCCTGTAGTATATGACGTTGTCTTCGTCGCACACCAAAGGAGTGATGATGACATATAGGATATGTATCACGAATATCGTTCAGGCGAGAGGAGAGACGAGAACGGTGGGCACCATGTTTCTTCTGTTTTTAAAATTGTTGTTTTAATCTGAAATTGCTGTTATGCTCTTTATAGGACGTTTCAATAATTTTTTTTACTAAAATAAATAAATAAATAGATTGTAGGATTGGTCTCTGGCGAATCTCATTCAGACGAGAACCGGAAGTTGGCTGGCGCCATGTTGGCGTTTACCTGCATCGGCCAAGCGCCGGAAGGAATGCAGTGTGCGTAGGTTTGGAATGCATTGTTTCTAGTACAGCTGCGACCCTCTGCTGGTTCCAGTCACCTAACGACCGAACAACAGTATGCCGTTGCTTGCGAACAGAACACGCACGCAAGCAGTGCGTTTCTTTTCCATCTAGCAATTCAGCGAAAAACGAGTATGGTGTAAAGTCAACGTCAGTATTACACAATATACACAAACCCAATCCCGTTTATATACCCGCATTTTGACATCAATCGCGAACCATACGTTTGTTTCACTAAATTGCTAGATGGAAGAGAAACGCATGGATAATGGCGACTGCTGCTAAATCGCCGATCCAGCGAGACGAAAAACTGTCTTGCACTTTAGTGTTTTGAAAACGCCTTTTAAGTTGTGTTTATGCTAGACATACTGTAGCAATTACATACAGGTGTTCTAAAACCAAAACTGAACATCAAACAAATGATATACGGGTTAGTTAAGGGTCGGGCGAGCCGAGGTCAAAATGAGTTCAAAATTTTGTATTCATTTTTATTTAAGAATAGTTAGTTTTCATTCGAAAATATCAGTTACAATGGAGTTAGATGATTAAACAGACTCATTAAACGACTTGTAAAACAACTCATTTTGGGTCTGAAACGTTTAAAAAGTCACTTTTCAGAATTTGTAAAACTGTAATAAATGCCTTATTTGCCACTTTCACCAAATTTTACTGTTAACTTCCGATCTTGGAGACGGTATTTGACCCTTGGTTATTTGACCCTTGGTATTTGACCCTTGGTTACGCCACTGTAAAAAAGATGCCGATTTCGGACTAAAACAACGTTAGTACCGACTGTGGAAGCAAAATATCCGCTGAGTGCAAAACCAATCTGATTAACAGCAGTTTCCTAGCCAAAAATACACACCGACGCTACAAATACTGTAAAATCGAATTTAAAACGCTGATACCATTCCGAATTTTATATTTTAAGAAATCCCGATTACAGATTGTTTTGCAGATGTCAAATTCCAGGTACTTCCTATTTTTACTGTTAGTATAAGAAGTGTTGCGTTCAGGTAACAAAGCGATACTTTTTTTTTAGTAATGGCGCACATAGAGAAAAAATTGTTGCAAACTGACAATATTTTTAACATTATTAAAGTTACATGCCTCCAGGTTGGCTTTCCTGTATGGCTCGGTTTTGCAACATTAAGCCAAGGGCGTGAAAATATTGAAGAGGCATTTATTTTTCTTTGTTTCCCTCGTGAGAAACGGATTTTCTACATCCACTGTATCCTACGTAAATGTTGCAGAAGCTATTTCGCGCAGGATGTACGAAAATAGTGTCAGGATGTGTCCTTTAAGGATCGGTGGAAAAGGTAACGAATGCTTACAGTTAAGGGTTATTAAAGGCACATAACTCCCTCCGGTATATTTTAACAGTTTCACTCGATACATTACCGGAAATAGTTTTATATGAACTGATTTACCTTTCATTTGCTGGTCTAAGGGTACGATGCAGATGTCAGTAGTGGCGCGTGAATGTTATTAGGCTTGTTTTAAACGGCTCGGTCCGAGCGGTATTTAACTCCCGCCACATCGCTGGCAAGCCGCGGCCCTGGAGGAAGGATAATTAATCCTTCGCTCATGTTTGCGACTTGGTCGTACGATGTGTCACGTTGCCGCGGCCCCGAAATGAGTTTAACTAGTGTCATAGAGCAATGCGCTGCGGTCGTTTGAACTATATTTTAGCGTAGGTGACGCAGAGTAAAGCGGCCAGAACGGAGGGATTTATGTGCCTTTAAGTACCATCAATGCAATAAGAAGAAATCGCTAAACGGTTTAGTTTATAATGGGTATCGGTTACATTACGTCACATGTTGTCTTTAACCATACCTCGTTGGTCCTCCCAGTTGTCGATGGCCCTACTTCAACTTTTCAATTATGTCCTGTAAGTCGATACGTGTTCCAACATTTGTTGACTTAAAACTCGAATGGCAAAGTGTGGGAAAGAAAAGATGGGAGGTAGTGTGGGAAGAGGTGGAATGGCGAGCAAAGCGAATGACCACGTAACAACACATGGGACTTAGCAGGAAGCAACGCTAATGTCATCAACTATAATGGAAATGTACCGACTGCGGCACGTGCTCTTCTCTTACAGATCAGTTCCAGGAAAGCAATAGCCTTCAGTCTCTTCCCCACGTTCACCCCATACCCAGCTTGTGTTTCCTGTGGTAACAGAAAATGAGTTACATCAGTGGGCAGATGAGAAGAGGAGTAACAGCGCTGAAGAGTGTGTCTTTTTCCATTATTGTGCGACGACCTTTTCCTATTTTCAATGATGCCCAAACCCAGGAACGTTAATGGGAAGATTGTTATCGATGGCAGCCAGCCTACTCGTGCTTGAGTGAGTACTTGAAGAACGCTTAACAGAGCTCTTCACCGATTCTACGTTGCTGTTAGTGCCTGGTCTAGCAGATTATGGGTGTTTTTGTTCGAAGAACTGATTTCGTTGTCACTTTAATTTTAGTTTATTAAGTTGTTATGTTTGTACGTTGTTTATTACCTGTCTGTCCCAGGACATGGTAATTTTGTTTGGGTTTTCTTCCCCGATATTCCTTTCAAGCATCTACTGGTAGGTGGAGCCTTCCTACTCCGTTTGAACCAATTGGAAGCCTCCTAATTGACGTAGGGCTTGCTTCACCAATTACAGCCACCCTTGTTTTTCCAGTTTTGATGCACCTCTCATGTACGATTGGAGCGGCTGTCAGCATGCATACCCTCAACATACCTGTGACATCACACTCTGACGCTACTTCCTGCTCATGTTCTACTACCGGTCCGTAGCGTATTATAATGCTGATACAGCTTTTGACCAAACCAGCTTTGTTCAGCACTAAAATTTGAAGCTAGGTATTGAACCGTTGTCTAGGGTTCAACCGTTGTCTCAACACTACTCAGCATTGCTTTGTAGCATCGCCCAGCATCGCACGACTCAGCTTCGCGCTGATGCTGGGTCGAGTTGAGGCAATAGTTGAATTTTAGTTCTTTGTCTAGAGGATGTCTCAAGAGGCAACATTTTATCCAGTTGGTGAAGAAAATCAAGTTAAGACTTTGGGGCATCATCTTTGAGAACAGGGATGTACGCATTGATGGAATGTAAATTCCTGGGGGTACTCCTGGGGTTGCCCTTAGGGAAAGTAAACTTAAAATTTCCATTGAAAAATGAAGTCGAGTGTTGCATCGTTGAAAAAAACTGAAAATAAGGAGAACATCTCCAAAAACCGTTTGTTGATCAGTGCTCCCATAACTAAATGGTGGTCGGTACTTGTCGAGTATTCGCGCTGATTGTTTCCACCTCGGGAATTTAAGCTTCCTCAACACATGATGTTCCTTGTCCACAAACATGACGATATTGCCATGGCCTACTGGGAAAAAAATATTAAGGTGGGGGGGGGGGTCAGCCTTTTGAGACAACCTTTATACACCAGTGGTTTCAGTGATTGAGGTATCATCACTTGAAAAATAGGAATCTTTTGTGGTTTAGTCTGGCTATCCTCTCTGGGTATTCTTAGGCCTAGTCTGGACCTTCTCTAACCTAATGTGGAGATTCACACTGATGGTAATCTCTGGCATAATCTGGTTGTTCTCTCTCACTCTGGCCTAGTCTGGTTATTCTCATGCCTAGTTTGGCTATTCTCTCAGAAAACTCTCTGACCTAGTCAAAATATTCTTAGCAGTAATACCCGTTGATTATGCCTGGCCAGCGGAAAACCGTGCTTTTCTGCTGGATCCCGGCCCATGTTGGGATAGGAGGAAATGAGCAAACGGATTCTGCAGCAAAAGGGGCCCTTTCTGGCCCTCTCGGAAGGGATCTCAGCCTTGTTCCCTCGGACGCCTTTCCAACTCTGCGTCTGAGGTTACACGCTGTTTGGCAAGCCTCGTGGGATGGACTGGACGGCAATAAATTACGAGCTATTAAAGGCACTGTTGAGGAATGGCACTCGGCGTGTCGCCGCAGTCGCCGCAGTCGCCGTGAGGAGGTGGTGTTGGCCCGTTTGCGCATTGGTCACACTCGACTTACTCACTGTTTCCTTTTGCGGGGGATTGACCCTCCTGAATGTTATTGGTGTCGGCGGCCACTTACAGTCCGGCACTTCCTTGTTGATTGTTGCCATCTTGATGGTTTTCGTCGTCGTTTCCATCTTCCGCATGACATTGTGCGTCAATTGGATGATAAGTCTGTCCTCCTGTCCGGTGTTTTTCAATTTTTGCAGGAATTACAGATGTATGACAAGATTTAGATTAGGGGTTTGAATAATATCTCTGTAATGTGTGGTGCAGTGGCAACCCGGACCACTGCACTGTGACTGAGGTTGGTGCTAATGACCAAGCTGTCGATGCGCCATTAAGCCTCATCTCCCCCCCCCCTCATTCGTTGTGGCATTTAAACTAACATTTTGCGATTATATCCCGAGAGCCTAGCGTGGGAGGTATTTTACATTAATTTGTTTTAGTCTAGTTACAGGCTGTGTGCGAAAACATTTTTAGCCGATTTGTCGACCAAACCTAGAGGGCTGTTTTGTTGGAGAATATCCCAATTCAAAATAAATAATAACAAAAGAACTGTGCGTTCTTTGTGTTTATTACTAACGTAATGCTACGTTTTACCTTACCACTCTACCAGTTCAAAAAATTATTTCTCCCCAATGAGAAGTCATCTTTGGCGAGGCTGCTTCGGTGGCATAGTACGGTTGAGGCGACGGGTTTAGGTCTAACATGCCGCACCAACCATGCAATAATAAAATCGGGCGAGAGCGGGCTCAACGTGTGTGTCTGCGCGTTCTAAATTTGAACTAATAAATAATAAATAATTACCCTGATATCGAAATTCTAACAGACTAATATGGTATAAATTTAAACGATTTATGCTAATAAATCTCTGAAGAAAAATGATAAGATGCTTGCCAAAAAATTATAAAGTGTGATGTAAAAATATGAAACCCAGTGTAAATGCGTCGAGACCTCCTACTATAAAAAAAATCTGTGGTTAGTAAGCAGTATGTGTAGGCATCTGTTTTAAGCGTTTCTCAGTAAGTTGTGCATGAGTACAACGAAAGATCCTGGGGTATAATCGAGCTGCTGGAGTATAACCAAGGAGGCGCAGTGTAATCACCTGATCATAACCCGCTAAGTCAAGTGTAGATCTGCTCCTCTATCTTCCACCTTGGTAATAAATGAGGTATATTCTCTGGGTATTCTCTGGCCTAGTCTGAATACTCTCAAGGATATTCTGTGGCCTAGTCTGGTTATTCATTCTGGATGTTCTGTGGCGTAGTGTGGATATTCTCTTGCCTAGTATGGATATTCTCCTTGGACAAACTCTGGCCTAGTCAGGTTATTCTTCCTGGATGTTCTCCAGCCTAGTCTGGATATTCTCTTGCGTAGCATGGGTATTCTCTCTGGATAAACTCTGGTCTAGTCTTGGTATTCTCATTGGATAATCTCCAACCTAATCTGGATATTCTGTGTGGATATCCTCTGGTCTAGTTAGGATATTGCCATGTAGCCAGGAGGTTCCCGATTCCAATCCTCGAGCTTTGCCTCTCCCTAAAGTTTTTGTCATCTGCTCGCCCAGCTGGCCTTAAATCTGAACCATCCATCCTTCTTCTTTCACAATGTTCATTAACATTACAAATTTTGAACTCTTTTATTTACACAAGAATTAGTTTCCTTACGAAAACTCAAAACTCGTAAGAAATTGTAGATGGTAAATATTCAGGTTGCAGCAGGACGATTTCGTTCTCGACAGTTTGATCCAGACAATTTGGTCCCGGATAATCTAGTTCCTGCCGATTTGGCCCTAGGATAATTTGGTACACGTTCGTTCCATTCGCGATCATGTCATAGAAATTAAATGCCAGTTCGTAGGAAAGGATTATCGAATCTGAGCTATTATTATTGCATGATTTTTCGGTGTTCTGGTGTTCTGCTGCAGTGATTTTTACTTATTGATTTATCTAATATTAATATAGAAGAAATGAAACTATCAACTTTAAAATGCAAAAATTCAATCGATTTGAAAGAAGATAAAGTGACAATCTGTCAGCAAGAATATTTTCGCGGACAAGTTCCTTCGAGCGTTTGTGATATTTTGATGATGGAAGGGAAATTTGAAAATAGCTGCGCATCCCCACCTGACTTCCCAAGACACGAAACGGTTTCGCCAAAGATCGAAAACGCGTTGCTCGACCGAGTGTTGACACGTCCAAACGACTTGAAGTGTTTTTCCGTGTTTTGCGTATCGAAACCTGCAACATTCACCTCACGTTTTTCTCGGATGTCACTTTAAAGTTTCGACAACAAGTCTTTCCTGATCCACAGTTCGTCAGTTCTTCGAAGCGTGCAGCAAATCGAACAAAAAATTTCAAAGGTAATAATAAATAGCTAAAAATGACGTTACTGGCTCAAGGTAGTGCGAAAAGTTATAAAAAAAAAGTAATTATTGGCGTGTAAATAACCTCTCAGTAAGAAAATTTTATAGCTGAATAAAGCCTAAAGCCTAAAGTAACCATCTTTCAGTATTTCTTGTGAAGCAGGTACAGCCATAGTTACTGCTTCGACAATGAAATTGCGTAAATAAATTTCGCCTCGAGAATACAATACTGAGCCGTGATTTTTCTACAACTGTGCCTTCAAGCAAAATTACACTTTTAACCATTACCAGGAATCAGGTCTCACCAAGAGTAAGAGCTTGGCCTTTAACCTACTTCGGCCTAACCCTCCAACGCTAAAATTAAAAAAACGTTTTCAAAATGATGTGGAACCAGCTACGTTTGTTCTATCAAGACCATTTTTTTTTCATTCGTAAAACTGGATGTATCATCTCTCACACACCAAGAACACTTTTTGAAAAAATGCTTCCTTAATTAAAAAAAAAAATTCATTTTGTTTACATTGCATCGAAAATCCATGCTATTTTCACCCAAA
>JAHWFP010245536.1:89225-136681 GCA_023313725.1 Lithobius niger | reverse complement strand
AATATGGTGACGGTTAACATCGCAATACCCAGAGAATTTGGCTAAGTTCCACCCAAAGAAAACCCCACACCCCGCCGTCACCTGAGACCTGGCATTCGTCGCGGTTTCAGGCTCGGATTGAGTACCTGAAGCCACGACGAATACCGGGTCCAGTGTCAGTGAGGTTTGGGGCTTTTAGTCTTTTCCTGAAAAGTCAAAGTCACAGTTAGGCAAAGGGAAAACATAATTCTGAACAAAGGTTACAAGGTTTATTCGGCGTTGGCTGTACAAAGCTATACAAGTTCAATGAAAATTCAGCCTAAAAATCGAGATCCAGGCGATCTTGATGCAGCTGCCAACAAGTTCGTCCACCGTGCCTTCTTCTCGAGCTTTCGTCCGTGCACACGTTCGTGCGACAAGTTGCGCACCACCAGATGGTCTCGTGCCGTTCCTGTCTGTACTTCCTGCACACCTGGCATCTGCGGCTCCTCGTACTCTTTTCGTGGCGATGACTGGTACCCAAAATGGCTGGAAGTCTTATGAGGCGTGTCTTGCGTACTCGGTTGATGAGTTGGTTGGCCAGCGATCTTCGGTAAGTCAACTGGGAGCGTTTGCCAGCCCTATCGAGGCCGCAGACGATGACCATGTTGAGCCTGGCATTGACGAGAATCTGGTTGAGCTTTTGGAAGAAAAGGTAGCGGTGCCATCTAATCGACCTCCTGCCGACATAGAACGAGGAGATGAGGTGATTGGCCATGTCCACGCCATTCATGGTCTCCGTGTAAGTCATGGCTGCCGGTGGACAAGTGACTAGGTGTTTCTGGCCCCCGATGAGTCTTCCGACGGTACATTTTCCGGCCAAGGGATCCACGTGGGTGCTGAGTAGAGGGACGGCCTTGGTGTCACACCAGATGCTCAGCAGTAGCCGGCCGCTCTGACGCAGGATACTGTCGCCACGTTCGTGCTCTTTCTTGAATTTGCGCAACTCCTCCGTGAACTCGTATGGCATTCCGGCAGCATTGGCGCGTAGGCTCCCGCATCCGAAGGTTCCTAGCTTGGTGTAGAGGACCTGAAACAGCAGTGCCGAAGTGAAGCGGTTGTCACAGACGATGGTGTAACCCTGGTTGAGGTAGTGGCGCGCGGTGTAGATCGTTGTGTGAGCCATCTTGTTGTTCTCGAGTTCCTTAGCGGGGTCTTGGGCGGGGTCAATGGCCATGTGGCGCTTTTTTCCAATGTGTGCCTCGTCGTTGAGTATGTAACCGTCGAACGGGTCGCAGAGAGTGAAGTGTTCAAAGCCGACCTTGATGGGCTTCTTGGGCTGGTATGCCTTGATCTTGGATCTTCCAGTGTATGCAGTCATTGACTCGTCTATGCAGAGAACTGATCCGGGGTTCCTGCACTTGCGGAATGCCTGGTTGATAGCCTCCATCATCGGTCGAACCTTCATTATTGCGTCCATGTCCTCCTTGGCCTTCTGCTCTTCCATGGCTTGCCTGGTCGTGGGCGATGCAGTCTGGGGATCGGTACCAGTGAAAGACGGTTCTTCGGACAGCCGAAAGTTGTTCCAAATTTGATTGAACCTTGTTCTGGTCATGGTCGATCTGATGGAGTGGTTTCCCAGGTCTGGGGACGTGGACCAATACTGCGCCATCTCCGGCAAGTCGTTGTAACCCATGATTATCAGTATTCCGATGAAAGCCAGCAACTCGTCTTTCGTCAATGGTACCCAAGCGGGAGTGGGATGTGGTTTCTTCCGTTTCGGCGATGTTTGGCAGGCTTGCGTGGTTGTCGTTACTGCTGGGTCTTGGCTGGAGTTGGAGTTGGAAGTGGCCTCTGCTTGTTCCCCTGGCTGAGGGAGTTGCGACGATACGACCGTTGAAGGTGTCTCCTTGGCAGCTGGCTCTTGGCTAGAGTTAGCCCCTGCTTCTTCCCTTTGGATTTGCGCTGGCTGGATCGGCGACGTTGACGACGAGGACTCTGACTGGCTCCTGAGTGTCTTGTCCACCTCTGCACACATCTGCTCTAGCACCAACCGTCCTGTGCTCAGATCTTCTGGGGGTTTTGTTCTCGAGTCTTCTGGGGATTGTACTGGTGGAGCGCTTGGCTGAGATTGTTGTTGGCTGAAACGGTGATTGACATATTGGGTTATCCTGGCGTGGCGCATCTCCTGGAGGTAGCAACTTCGAGGAGGCAATAATCGTGTCCTTTTTTGCTCGGGTGGCTCGGGGAACATATTACTTCTGTAGATCTTGTCGTACAGTACGACTCGCCAGCGTCGTTTCATGGCTTCTAGTTTACTCGGTTCCAGTGACGGTGGCGGTGATTGTGGGGGTGGTGGCTCGACTACGTTGGCTGTCGTTGTGGTGGCTCTTTCTTCCTCCTCATCTGACGAAACGATGCAGATTATCTCCTCGGATTCCTTACTTCTGAATCTATCTGAAAGACCCCGAGGGAAGGGAACGATTCCTCTTTTGGTTCGTCTCATAAATGGCCGCGCCTGCGATGTTGCGACTTTGGCTTTTGGCTTGGTATTTTGGCTGGACGACGAGACCGCCTCTGCTGGTGTGGGACGTAGTAGGACCGACCAACCGGGCTCATATGTGGGCAACGTCGCTTCTGATGATTGCCTTGGCATGGGAGTAGAGGTTTCTGTTAAGGTTCGAGGTCGTGGTGGGCTTTCTGGCCTTAGCGGTCGTGATGGACTGTCTGGCCTTGCTGCTTCCTCCTCACTGCTAGACGTCGTAAGGCAGGCGTCGGCATCGTCCTCTGACTCGGTTTCTTTTAGTTCGTCATCTAACTCATCCTCATCTGATTCTTGGCTGCTGCCTTCATAGTAGTCCTCATTTTCCTCGCAGTAATATGGGTAGTCTGATTCGTCCTCCTCCTCCTCGGCGACATGTGTTTCTGGCATTGGCGGCTGTGCTTGGCTTGACCCGGCTTCTTCCATGTGGACGTCTGGTTGTGGTATTCCCAGCTGTGGTTCAGTCGGAATTCCAGTGAGTGGCAAAAACTGGCAGTAAGTGATGTGGGGTGGTGATGGACGTGGCTCCCCTTGAGTCGAAGTCCCTGCATTGCCTTTTGGTCCTGGTGTGTTGGCTGACGTGACGTTCCGTGTGCTGCGTCTGGCATTGCTGGCCCTGTCGTCCATGAATTGGTTGGTCCTCCTTATGATGAAATCTGCAGTCTCCCCGAATAATTCCATGAAAAAATCCAACTCCTTGCTCTTCTTGTTGCATCTGCCAATGTAGCCCATTGGAGGTCCGGAGAAACCTTTCTTATCCTGGTACTCGCTCAGCTCTTCCGTCCAAACCCGATGAAGTTGCCTCCGATTCTTGCCGGCCCTAGACTTCTCTACTACGGCGTAGCTGGGAAAGTCGTCCATCGGCGCCTCTGCAGCCATCATCCTGTTTGCCCGCTTCTGGTCGAAGAAATGATTCACATGCGGCGGGTAGGCCATTATATACGGCCACGCCTGACCACTGCACATCGCTTCTGCTCAAATGTATGCAAGATCGAGAAGTAGTTGCCACATGACGCAACGTTGTGCAATATTGTGCAACACCCGCGGAACCCGCATCTGGGTGCGGGATAGCAGGATGTGATTGCACCACGCGGAACCAGCAACCGGTCGTGAAGGGCAATGGGCCTCAGATTGCCAGACACTGCAAGGGATCATCAATTGTGTGGCTTTCGATAAAGCCGCGTGCCGTTGTTGCGAACATGGTGTTTGGCATCGGAAATTAGGGGGCACGGCGGACAAGCCCACGCCTTGCTGCCCGACATGCGGGTTCGAGACTAAAAAAACTAAAAAGGCCGGAAACAACATGAGAAAGGAGTGGCAGGGTGGTTGTGGGATGTAGAATGGAATTTCCGAGGGAAAAGCTGATCAATGGACATGTTACATGGATCCCAGTTTGCTAGATGTTCCCGAGACAGTGTTGCCGAATGGCTATTTATTTCTCCTTTGTTGAGCCTTATGAAAGTCTATTGATTTGTATTCCTTCTCCTTCGCCTACGACCGAGCATATTCGGTAGAAAGGAATGCTGGGCATAGTTTTTTTATTCTTTATTTTTTTTAAAGAAATTTTGACGAGACTAAGTCAACCGAAGCAATTAATGCTTGTATGGCTGAACCGGCTCAATTTTGAACATTACCAGATTTTTAAAGAAGAAGAAATATCTGGTTAAGGGAGATGCAAGCCCGGGGATTCGATCCGGGAAACCTCCGATCATCGTCGGGGCCAGAATTAGCCAGAATACATCCCATAGCCGCTGAAGGAGCGTGGTAGCCTCTCACGCTACTCTGGCCGGCAGTTGTAACCATAATGCCGGGTTCAGTGACTTATCTTTACGCTATAGTGGATAAGTGGCCATATCAGTAAAGGCAGTGTGGTATAGTAATCTGGTGATGGACTTATTCACCGGTTCAAATCCGGGTAACATTACTTGAATGAAATACAAGTGCATAAAGGCGGCTTACTGCGCATACTTCTTTTTTTTTGTGCATGATTGTCGCTGAAGGCTTATTTCTTCCAATCACCTTTATATTTTGTTACCTTTTGTTTTTATCATCCAACCAGTAACGTAATGCTACAAATTGTGATAAGCAAATCCATATGAAATCTGCAAACCTGCATTAAATCTGCAAATCTCCTTAATAAATCACTGTAATTAGCGCAAATCCACAAAAATCAGTGGAAATCGATGCAAAACGGCGCAAATTCAACAAATCAGTAAATAAAAATTGGAGTAATTTGGATGAAAACAGAAAAAAAAAGTCCTCAGGTACATTTTCTAACAAAATGCCGGAGAACCAGTCGAAGACTTCAGCAATACAATATTTAGATCTGCACGTATCTCAAAGCCCTGTACATTTGTGCAAATCTTCGAAAAGTATGCAAATCCTGTCCAGTGGTTTGCAACTCATGCAATTTCCGGGTTTATCGAACGCCACGAGTTCTGTCCTAACATACTGAGGGTAGAGCGTTCAATTTGGTAATTGTTGTGTGCAAAACAGCGTCAAAATTTATGAGGCACTCCAAATATCCTAGTAGTTATATCAGCAATCTGTTTGTTTATAAATCAAAGAAAGGTATGATGCTGGTTCGATTCTACGAATTGGTAGAATTTATATTTTCAGTATTGGCTACTATTTAAACGATCTAAAGACTAGCTTGATACGATCAACAGCTGTACTTTTGGAATATTTCTTTGTTGCAAAAGCAACGTTTCGGTGATATTCTAATTACCGTTTTCAAGCAATTAAGGCTAAACGTAAAAAAAACGTACCGTAAAAATCCAAACCACTTCAAGGAACTACGCAGGCTAGGAAGGGTGAACTCAAGACTGATTCAAAAAAAGAAGAGAAGAAGCGACGAGAAGCAATTTCAAGTCATGGCTTATCAATAGGCGCACGAAACTAAACTCAAACTTCCTTCTGCAAGGAATAAAATACAACAAACCACAAAAACAAACAAAACTTAATTCTGGAGCAAGAAAATTAGCTTTTTTTTATTTACTTTTGTAGTTTGTTGTTATATTGTAATTCATTGCTTGCGGATGTTTGGATTTAGTTTTCTGCAACACAGTTTACGCGTTTTGAGTGTTTTTTTTTCTTGTTTATGACATAAGTACCCTTGGCTTTGCATGGCAATGATTTGAAACACAATCCGAAATGTCGCTACCTTTTATTTGTGTTTGCACCTTGGCGTACATTTAAAACTTGTAACTGTGTAGATAGTAACACTGGAAAGTACATATATTTTTTCCCGTTTAACCTTTTAGTATTTTTTAAAAGTAATTTTTCTTCAGATCTTAATATTAAGGAAGCTGACGAGCAAATAGCGACACGAAGCATTGCGCTTTTATCTGACATACCTTCTCTACTGGTAGGGATGATACATCTAAGTACTGAGCAAATACACCATGAAGGCCCTATTTCAACGAATATCAAATTTCACAAAATATGCTGTAATGGGGATGTCAAAATGTTAAAATGATGGCTTTTAATTTTATATTAGAAACATTTTAAAACTTTGGTTAACTGCATGCTTCAAGTAAAAGTTTTGCTTAGCGTTGCAGTAAGTTTGGGAGTTACATCATAGGAAGGCTTGTAACACATCTTTTCAATTCTTCGAAAGTTGGTTTTCCCTCTCGCAGCCTTCTTTAAGAAATGCCCAAAACTATTAAATTTCTAACGTATTTTCCTGAATAAAGCCTTAAACCACTCACCGAGTCGTCCAACTTATCATATTACTCCCCATCAAAAGGTTCACTCCCTTGACAATGCGTACGCCATTCGTAACGTAAAACTCTATTACGAAACAGCCACGATTTAGCAATTTCCGTTTACCGTCCCGCCCTCCCTTGCTTATCCGGACTCACTTGATGTGTCACTGCCTGGAGACGGAGAGTCATTTCATACCACAAACTTCCGTGTATCTACATGGATTCAACTTCTTTGTAACTAATACTGGTACTAATATATCCGAAGAAGTTTTAAAATAGCACTAGTTTGAAGTAATATTGTTTCCAAGCGGTGTTTTTTTCTTTTCTCAGTTAAAGGGCAATTACATCCATTTTGACATGCATGTTTGACTTTTGGATCATTTACACAATAACTAAACACAAGAATTGCGGTAAGAATACGTTACGCACGTCCGATATAACAATTTAATTACTGCATCACCAAAACACGACACGGAGGTCGCCATTGTTTTGCTGGAACGCGTAGAAATTAATGTCGACAGACGGCTCTCTTCGATTTCGACTCGCAGCCGATTGAGATAGCTGTATTGAGGGGGGGGGGGGAATTGAGGCTTTATGGCGCGTCGACACTACACTGCTGGCCAGCTATGGCCGCCAGACGCTTGAGCTCCTCACAGTCAATACAGCTATCTCAATCGGCTGCGAGTCGAAATCGAAATATGACATCTGTCGGCATTAATTTCTGAGCGTTCCAGCAAAACAATGGCGATTTCCGAGTCGTGTTTTGGTGATGCAGTAATTAAATTGTTATACCGGACGTAAGTAACGTATTCTTACCGCAATTCTTGTCTTTAGTTATTATGTAAGTGATGGAAAAGTCAAACATGCATGTTTGACTTTTCAAAATGGATGTAATTGCCCTTTAATGCGACATATTCTGCAGAAGGAGCTCTTTCCCTGCTCATTTCATGCCCGTCTTTTTAACACTGCTGCCCCTTTTTGTTTTTAAAGCACTTTTCTGTTCAACTCGTGAGACAGAGGAAGTCGGTCGACTCGGGTAACTTTCTCCAAGTGATCTATTCAGCAAGCACTTATCGGGGAGATGTTATATAGGGGCAGTAGGAGGAAAACACGATGAAAAAAATTGGACGTGCATTCCTCTAAAATAAGCAAACAACTGGCTCTTTGGTTATTTAAGAAAAAAATGCCAAACAGCAGTGATAATTACGATATCTTATGAAATGACTGTCGGCTAGATAGGTAGAATCGTGTACATTCAGTTGTTACACTAATGGTTATACATAATTAAATACCGGTTGCGGCAAAAGACCTCTGGTGTATCAGATTCCTATCACTCTTAAAACTCCCTACCACGTAGCTTTTGAGATACACGATTACCTACTTGTAAATAACGTTTATACGTAATAAATAACGTACATTACGTAAATAACGTTTCGTTCGACAATTACACTCATTTTTTAAAGTTTCAAACTACTCTCAACGTCGAATTGTCTGTGTAACAAAATTATTCTGGAAATGTTTGCTGGACATTTTGTGGCGGAACTTTGTCATGCAGTTTAAGAGTTCGAAGTTGAAATTCTTAAAATATTGTCAGAGCTATTCGCTTTATCTTATTTACGTGTCTTGTCCACCTTTGAGTTAAAGGCACATTACTCCCGGTTGGCTTTCTTGTATGGCTCAGTTTTGCAACATTGCTTCAGACGCGTGTAAATGTTGCAAAGGCATTCATTTTCCTATTTCCCCCCTCCTGAGAAACGGCTTTGCTACAGTCACCGTAACCTGTGTAAATATTGCAAATGCTATTTCAAGCAGGATGCTCTAATATAGTGAGAAGATGTCCTTTTAAGTTGTAAGAAGCCATAAGGGAGCCTCTTTTGCAAACCTTAGTTGGCTCAGGGCGACAGCCTAGTGGCAACACGAAGCCGTTCAAGAAAGTCTCATCTTTCTTTCGTGGAACTGGCAGCAGTGCAATTACGTAACTCCAATTCTACACGTTTTGAGAATTTACTTCGTTTATTATTTCTTCATCAGCCATACTTCATCAACCACGAGGAAGTGACCAGAAATCGGCTGTGTACCTAGTTATTCTTGAGAGAATTTTTATTTTTGGAATGTTCTAGCTTATTCAAAAATTCTCGTTCGACTTGAAGTATTGTGTGTGTATGTATAAACAATGACCTCCAGAATCACAAAATAGAGTCTATGCCGCATGTGAAGAGATACGTTTTTTTCAATATTAGTTTTAAAGACAAAAAAGAACATATTTATAATCCTAAAATAGTAGTTAGTACAGTAGAGTTGGGAAAAAAACAGTATTGAAAGAGTGAGTGCCAAATTTAGTCTTTTTAGAATAAAATTGAATCATCGAAAAGTTTTAAAAAGGAAAAAATAAATAAATTGAAATAAAAAATTTAATAAAAAAAAGTACATTGGCTACTCTCAGTGATTCGTTAGTTGGCCTACGTCGGTGTAGTGCGCTGTTTTCTAGTTATAATTTTATATTCTTCGCACTTTAGTTTCTTCTCACTTAAAAACCGCTACAACTTGTAACGTGACTAGATTAATCTCATTCATTGGGTTCTCCTTTTATTCTTGTCGCCAATTGGCTTCAACACGTCAAATGCATTTTGGTATCGTCCAACAAGCGACATGGCTCGCTTAATGGTAAAGTATACTTCGCCTCTGTTTGTTGAACTTATCCAGTTTCTCAAACTTTAGAAAATGAAATGCACATTTCGTGTCCATCGTAAATTTCAGCCGAGTAGGCAAGTTGGATGACAAGCTAGGAATTGAAGCGTGTCACTGTTTCTCTGCGTCCGTTTGCAAGTAGCGATCCGTACGACGAACAAATTGCATGTCAATCTACCAGATTAGTCAGCTTGGCGGGAAACCTGTTAAGGAAAAAAAAAAAAGGAATTGACTGGTATTGGCAAACGTGTTGGACTAGGATCAGTAAGTAAACCTACGGATTAAGTAATAAATTTATGACACACACTGTATATATATGTATAACGACTTTCAGAGATAACGTATCAAATACAACCAGTAATGCAGAAAAAAAGTATATTTTTACAGCATCAGGTCGAGAATGTTCCATATTTTAACGCAGCCAGTTTCCACGCACGACAGCAAATCTCCCTCCGCCATTCGCCTCACACTCCGTCATTGAGAAGGTAGTATTTTTTCAATAACGTTGCAAAATCACTCGCCATGCAGATGAAATAATTGAAGCTTAGAGAGATTGAAGAGTGACTGAAGCCTTCTCTAACCAGAAGATCGTAGCGAAAGTTGTATCTGCCAGCTACTTTTTCAATTGTTAATATTGTCTGTAAAGCTTATTGCCTGTGAAAGGGCGAAATTATTCTGTTAAAAATAATTTTATCGACATATAGACACGCAGTTAATGGAATTAAAAAAGTTGAATATTCTCTTCTTAGCTATCTTTTAAGTCACAACTTCACAAAACGGCTGTAAGTGTTGAGTAAATAGTGCAAATAGGGAGAAATTTGATCATTTGAATTGAACATCTAGTTTATACACCTATCACAGTTTGCACACCATAGATTTCCCTCTGAATAGGGGCACAGAATTGGTGCTTACGGTATTGATGTTATAATGAAAAGCATAGGATCGGCAAAAACGTGCTTAGCAAAAAATCGTTATTTGATTCGTTAATCTCTGCATACCTTGTATAAACAGGCGACTTTGCATTTCCTGAAGGCATTATTTTTGTTTGCTGATGTTTGAAAACATGAAGCCGCAGTGAACAAATTATTATAGTTTACAAAAATACGTCGAACTTTGAGGCTTTTTTCCACCTAGTTTACTGTGCGGTATTTTCAGCTCGCAAATCATCATTAAACACAAGGATGCAGTATGGAACTCAAACTCGCTAACCATACGGTTGTTAGAAGGTTCTATCCGCAGGATATCTTTGAAACACTTTTTGTCTTTGAAGACTTGTTTTTTTCAGAGAAAAAAACAAGCGGTTGCAGCGACTACCTAGTCGCAACCAGTCTTCTGTAAAGTTTCGCCACTTCCGATTTTGAGGGCACACCTCTATCACGCACTGCAACAGCGATGTCTATTACATAATCTAAAAGCAGTAACCATCACAACCGCCGGTTAAAAACGTGTTAGCTTTTGGGCCTATTTTAGCTTTTAGGCATAATTTTTACCTCCAGTTTTAATTTTTGCATTTACCTATTCATTTTTGCAACATGGTACACCTCCGGGCACATAGTTGCAGTGTTACAACGTCATGCACAACGCGTATAGATTACTGGAAGGGGAGTGACGGGAGAGGTGCAATGTAGAGACGGAGTTATAAAATAGTGCTATTGATGAAGCCAGCAGCGACTCGTGGCAACTTAACGTCAATTTGTAGGCCTAATTTTTTTTTTATCTGCAGCAGGGAAGAAGTAGGTAGTGCCAGTAATTCTCTGACAACGGTAAGCATTTGGACGAATACTACGTGCTTTCAGCGATTTACCACCAGAGAGCGCTGTCGTCAACTAACCGGAAGCACAAACCATCATGGGGACCAAAACTATTTAGTCTCACTAAAACAAATTGATCACGATACGAATACAAAATTAATCTCTTAAAATGTATCATAATTCAGATTAGGACATTAAAATAATTTTAAGGAAGATCAGAACTGGCTGATGAAGTTTTATTTTTTAAATCCAACATTCAATTTTAAAACGGGATGTCGATGCGAGTGGAGCTAAGTATAACGCATGGTTTTATGTTCCGAGAACATCCAAGAAGCGTGACCATTGGCCGTTCAGGCTGAAGCTTTTTCCATGGTTTACGTTTAATGTAGCGAACTGTTTCATTTTCGCCTCCTACGAGAACCTGAGAAGTGCTACCTTCCGGTGCCGTTGGTGAAAGCTGGTGTTATGGTATTACACGTTTTCAGAAAAGCGTCACTACCTACTAATCTACCCTGAACTGCAGCTTTGATTTCTTTAAGTATCAGGTAGGCCTAGTGAAGAATTTGGTTCGACAGTAAGCCTATTCATTGCCAATTCGACGAGATTATTTTAAACACGGCTAAAATTCTTTTGTTTTTACGTCTGCGAGTTATTCTTATGATTTCAATTCGACGATCAAATGTTATTATTTCATTTTGTTACGTCGAGGAAGCCTATCAGCTATAAGGAAGTAACAATGTGTAAGTTTGCAGTATTTTTTAACTAACTTTGAACACTGAATCTAACGTTGTAAACCGTGGCCGTCCCTATTTGGTACCGTTCCGAAGTTTAAAAAAGCGACGGACAGATGAACAAAGTCGTACCAATAGTCCTCTCAGCCGGTGCGGCTGTAGAGAAGACTAAAAGAGGAGAAAATGTTTCTGTTATAATAAACATAATTTTGACCATCTCTTAGTCAAAATACCGTGAAGGGCAAAAAAATTAGGCAGACGCAGAGTTACAAAGACATGCATTATCAGACGATTATTTCGTTTTAATGCCTCCATCTTGTTCTTATTGAAACGTGGTATTCCTGTTGGAAATACCGCTCTTGCCAATTTCAGTGTAATTGTTTTATCTCAGCCACTACTTGCATTTGCAATCTGATTAAAACCCCTCGTGCAAGTGATCTGTGTTTTTTTTATTCAGTTCAGAATAGCCTACAACTCATCGAAGGAAAAATTATCAACGTTATTAAACCAGCCTCATGTGGTATTACTACTGGAAATATTTTTTCCTCTTTCCCTACCATCTGCAATCTTGTATTTTAGTATGTTTGCGATCCTTAAGTTTAATTAAACTACTTTGCAACTCTTTCTTTAATATTTTATGTCTTTTGGCTGAGGCACTGTGTCAGTGGTAACACCACTGGTAATTAACCACATATGGTATTATTATATAAATTTCTTTTACCTCGATCCCTCTATCACTGGTTTTTTGCAACGTGGGAATATCATTCTAACCAAATTCAAATATACATTATGTTTCTCAACCACTCGTTGCATTCCCAATCTGATAAAAACACCTGGCGCATGCATTCGGCTTTTTTTTTTTTCAAACTGGAATGCAATTCGTGATTTTCAAGATTTATCGATAATAAACAAGGCTGTTGTGGTGATACGAGTGGTACACCGTTCCATCAACTCGTCCTCCCTGGATTATCTAAATCAGAATGTTGAATGAAACCTTTTACTGAGGAATTATTGACATTAGATCTTCCATTACCCATTTCCTACCCCAAGTGAACCATTCCATTCCGTTTCTGGATAATTAAAAGTGTTAAACTCCGACATGCGACATCATAATTGGGAAGAGCATTAATTTTAGACAGTAATTATCGTGACATTTAGCCAATAGCTGATATTGGCCAAATGCATTAACTTTCAATTCGATAAGGGAAGACAAAAACACTGCCTTAATGATGAGAATGTGCTTGAAACATTGTGATTGGTTGCTCATAAACTGTTACGTAGTGAGAATTTAATGAAATTTATGAACTTATAATTAATTGTGGACCAAGTTTGCCAAATGAATCTTGTAAATCATCACTCATTTAACTATGATTACCTGCCTGCAGCAGAGACTGTACAAATGGGTTTCCCAAACCTCCACAAACGCAGCTAATCAATTTAATTAGCAATGCTGTGTTACCAAGTGACAGTTCGTAACCACAAGCCATTATTTACTGCTGGGAGTGGCAATTGTTGCGGTTGGTATACCTTGCGCTGTTTCTCTTGTGAGTAGTTTTGTTGGGTATGATCAAATTCAATATATTGAATTCAAACAAGTAAAGGTTCAGGAAATGGAATCATATTTTTCACCAGCATTTTGTTGTAAGAAATAAAGATTGGTAAACTAGTAGATAGATAAAGGATCCTATATTAAACGGACTTGTTGAAGTTCATATAAAGTCAGGAGATTTTTTTCAGAGTATTTTTTTAATGAATTTTTGCTAAATGATTAGTTATCAATCCTTGTTTTTTTTAATGTGATTCCCATATCCAAGCAACCCACTACGAGGCTACTGGCTCGTATGTGGTAATAGTTACAGAAAAACCCAAACCAAAAACGTCATCCACAACATTTAAAAAACAGCTGAATAAAACAAAGCAAAAAAGAAAAAGCAAGTGTGTCAGGGTTGAAAAACTGTTGTGCTTCATTATTATTATTATTATTTGATTTACCTCTTTGTATGTAATGTATGCTTCACGATCAAAGACTTACGTTTAACCAGGAATATTGTCTTTAAAACAAGGTGTAGAATCCAACAAGCGAAAAAGACTTTTAAATCAAGGAGTAGATTGTAAAGAGATCGTAACGCGGAAAATATTATGAAATTTATCCTTAAAGTTTTACAGCGCGTAACATCGTAGGTACGGGTGGAATAGGGTTAGACCGGTTACAATAAAACCCCTGATAAATGGACGTTTTAATCAAAAAATGTATACTGCATTTTATTGTGGATACAGTATCTTATCAGATTAAACTGTCAGCCTCTCCCCTCCATCCTCCATCCTTGGCGCTTAACGAACGTATGAAAGAACTGCATTTGGTAGGCCTAAACTAATTTCTAAACGTATACGGCGAACCTGATAGTCAAGTGACACATTATTTCAGTTCCCGGCGACGTTTGCTTAATCTTTCGTTGCCATTGTGAGCGAAGATTAAAATGCAGTCCAAGCACGTTAGGCCGCTCTCATTAGGCCTATCGCTGCTACTATGTGAAGCGTAGTGGTAAAGGCACCCCTTCAGTACATAAATATTACGCGGTACTTGAATTAACAGGAAATAGTACAAAATAAATTAATAATAACTGTCGTAAAAGTTAGTATTGTTACAGGTCATATGCTATTTTAAATCCTAAGAAACAACATTTTCATTAAAAATAAAACATGTATTTACTTTGGTTGAAGTGCTCTGACAAGCTTTTGTCCTACAAGTTGTCTACTTTCATGACGAGTTCTTTTGGTTCCGGTAAAGTTGTGATGGATATTTGGGGAAACAAAACTACTTTATTCATAAAGGCGACGGCAAAAACTATTATTGCTATAAACACTAAACGAACACTGTGAGTGCATCTGGCAATAATTTGGACACTTTCATCATTTCGTGCACACAGGAATCGGGATTTCAAGCAAGAAACCACTTCCGTATTATGCAGGTTGAAGTAATGTTTAAAGGAGACGGTATACATGCTCGTTTCAAATACCAAACGGGCGTCGTTGAAGTATCGATAAATTTTCATAACCAATCGTTACATTCACAAGCTGCTAAAAATATCTTGTCCCAGCGCTCGGTATTTTTTTTAGCTTTAGAATGCAAGTGTTTGAAAAAGATTATAGATTAAACAACGCTTCCGTGATATTGCTACTGAAAAGACAACTAAGTACACGTTATGCATTGCATATAATTTTTCGACGATAGCAAAAAAAAAAAGCTGCTATGAGTTTCTTATTAAGTTAAAAACAAAAACAATTTTACATCGTTACGATTGTTTAGTAAGCTTTTTAACCTCAGATGAAACAAGTAAAAGATATAAAATATGTACTGTATGCTTTAATAAATACAGGCAGGTTGAATATGATATTTAGTAGGGGAAAACATGCACAACTGAAATGGCGTCAAGAGCGAACCTGTTAGGATTCTAATAGGTCGCATGAACAAGTAGTTTGTGACCATACTTAGAAACAACGTATAGTATGTAGCAGTTCCAGTGAAGTGATGTAATTTGGTTGTTAGCTCGTTTACTGTCACCGATAAGGTTATCTCTGGGATGAGATTGTGCTAGTAAATCGACATGGGGACGAGCCCATTTTCACTTTTCTTTTTTGTATCTTTATTCTACGTCTACCAGGTTGTAAAGTCAGCTGCTAAATTCTGTTGTATCTCATGCTCATGTCAAAGATCCTGGGTTTACTACTTGGATTTATCCGGCTTAATTGTCCCTCTGGTCGTCGCGGGGCAGATAACCCAGTTTGGGTTTGTACTACCTAAAAAGTAAGCAAGTCACGCCCCTTCCAGCCCAGACGGGACAGTGCTTTCTAATGTTACTAATGCATTCTTAGTAAGAGTGTGTACGATATATAGGTGGGCTGATCCAACCCGCTTTTAAATATTCGGTGCCCCGTTCAGTTATTTTGATGTTTCTAAAAAAATGTATTCCTACAATTGTTTTCATTATTTTTGCTGTGTAATGATTTTATAGAAATAAATAGACATAAATCGCTGGAAATAATATTAAGGAAAATTGGAAATTAGCCAACAGCAAAAATTATACACTGGAAATATCACATGTACTGAGATGATGCTTAGTTAAGGACGAATATGATTTCAGAAATGCCTTACACTTAATTTCTGGATTTTGGGGCCTGGAAGGTCAATATTTTACACCCTGGAATCGGAGCGAAACAAACCATACGAGAAAGTATGTTCCTGATTATTGCTTCTCGAATAGAGTTAGTTTAGAAATTGATGTCCACGTACTTGTTTTTAGTTCACAGCAGAAAATTTTGAAGTGAAATAAGTTCGTAAAACAACAAATTAGTTTACAACTGCTCTTAGAAGAATTTTTTTTACCCCCTTACGATGCAGTGTTAGAGTTAGGATTTAATTATTCATTATTGAAATTCGTGTGTAACATTTTAAATCGTCGCAGACGCATTCGTGCCGCATAATCATAAAATTGTTTTACTACGAATTCAGTGCATGTTTCTATCGGATTTGACGTATTTTCTAACTACGGTGACAATTTTCTGGGCAGTTTCCTTGCCTATCTTCCAGTAAAACAGTAGCTCTTCTCAGAAATTCCTCATAAGGTGTATAAGCAAATATAACTTATGGTATCAGGAATAATGTATTTTCCGAAAATACTTAGACTAAATCATACAAGCATATAATCGTCTCCTTGGGCCTAGAATTCTTCTTGTTAATTCGTTAGGTTTTTTGGCTAGTCCGGGGTCACCTTTCCACACCGGCCGGTTTTAAGCGGATGGTTGAGACCGCTCTCGAACTATTTGAAGATTTTCGCAGTAAAAAACACTTAGGGAAAAATAGCGTATCGTCTCTAACATTCTTCAGCGAATTCTTTTATTTGAATCACCGGATTTAAATCGGGCAAGAGAAAACAATTAGGGTAAGAGATACAAGCAGAAAGTAAGTGAAACCAGAAAACAGCACCGAAGAAACCAATATCAAGCTTCAAAGACGGTAATCTAGTAATGGCACTTTTACCAAATTAGGGGAGTAATTAAATGGCCGGGAAAGGAGAAATCATAATCCAAATGAAGAAGATTTAAACATACGATACGAGTGTAAGTGGAATAATGTTGTAATTACATCATAAAAAATACATCAAAGGCAGAAGAAAAAGCACACGACCAACTTCCACTCCCACCCGAGATTAATTACATGTCCATTAATTGATTCAAAAGAGTGTAGCCTAATGAGAATTGGTACATGATCTTCTCGTGATTTGATTTCCAAAGATTACTCATGGTTGTTCTCATCTCATTCGAAGTTACTTCTTTGCTAGGCAATTTGTGCGTAGAGATGAGATATTTAAAGGCAGCTTTCCAACTGGTGAAAAACAAACGAAGGAATAGGTTTATGAAGAGAAACAAACCTACATTTAAACTGAAATTGGTTTTGGACTTCATAGTAAATGAACATCGATTTTTTTATACCCATAAAATAAGTAACTTTCTCCTAGTCAGTTAATGTATCTCTTTAAAAGAGGCAACGGAATAGACCTTGGCAGCATTTATACAAACATCTCAATAGTATATGTAAGAAAGAACATACTTTCATGGAATTATTACAAATTCTCATACTTAACTTGTAGACAACAGGACAGCAGGACTGGAGTGAGGAAGTCGGTTTGGGTGGTGATTGGAAAGGGGACTGTGTGACAATTTCTGCACTTAGAAAAATAAAACCGTATTACCAGTATGAAGCAATGGTTAATGGTTATTTGTGTCCAGTTCTTAATTTTCTGAAATTCTGTCCATATAGTTTAATGCGTCACGTATGAATCCTACCCTAAAAGCGATGTAAAAAAGTTTAAAAAAGGTAACGACCGTCAAATCTGATTGGCGATAAACCAATGAAATAAACTAAATTTTTAATAATATGCCAGTCAGTGCTGAGTAGTTTAGTAGTAGTTTATTTCCGTAGGGAAATACCTGTAAGAATGAGCTTTTCTCTTCTCCAGGCTGTACTGTCATCTCTACGGAAACACCCCTAAATACGAGCTCTTCTATTCTTTAGACTGTGCTGTCAAATCTATGAAAATATCCCTAAAATCGAGCTTGTATCATCTTCAGCCAATGTCGTAAAATCTACGAAAAAAACATCTAAAAGCGAGCTTTTCGTTTCTTCACACTGTGCTGCCAACTCTACGGAAATACCCCTAAAAGGGAGCTTTTCTTCTCTATAGAATATGCTATCGACTCTCAAGCCTGTCGTCTGATTTAGCTGCCCCCTATAGCACGCCTACAAAATTCTTAGTATGTTACTCATTTTTTCTACGCTAATTCACAGAACAGAATCTGCATTGAGGGAGAATCAAGAATGTGTCAGCTTGTCAGAATCTCATTCGGGGAAAATCCGCATCCAGTTCAGAATCAGACTGTCTTTGGCACAGATACAGTTCAGTAACGTTTTAAATTTGCCGATTCTCAAACCACAAAATCATCATCACCCTCCCATACATGTTCAATTAAACGACGAAGCTTAGTTAGGGTTGAATCCACCCCATTTGAAAGAGGAGGGGGAGTGGGAGAAGCGCATTCATTCCCAATTACAACAAGAGAATCAACCAGAAGCAAAAAAAACGAGCAAAGTCCAGCAAATCGAATTAAAGCACCATGTTGACATTGGTCCATCCTACGGCTGAGATGCCACCGACCCCCTAACGAGGATGATCGCCCTCTTAATTAAACCTCACTACACCCCCGCATACTCCCACGCATTCTCTGTCACAGGAGAGAGAGACTTAAATGAAAGAAGAAGAGATGGAGAGAACGAAAGTAAGACAACCGAAGAAGAAAAAGGAAGGGAAAAAATGGCCACCCATTACCAGAAGAACACACCAGCCAACCAACCAGGCACGGGCTTTGCCCCTCAAGCTTTGGCTGTCGGCGGTGATGCAGAAAATTGGAAGGAAAAAGCCCGAATCCCAAGACAATCGTCCAGATAAATTCCCTTTGCCTTTTCATCAAGTTTAATAAAGTGGAAGCGTCATTCGTCCTTGATTCAATGACAGGTGTCCATCCCTCCATCGCTACTTTCAGCACACAAGTGGTGTGTTGCTTCGGATTTCTTGTTAAGGGTTAAAAATCGTCTTTTTCGTGTAATGGGCTAAAACGATTTTTCAGGCTTTGATACAGAATGAGTCGTAGGATGGAATAATGGAGTAAAAAGCACAGTAACAGATTATGTGAAGGCAAACCAAGCAGTGCTTATGTAGCACTGCTTGGTTCGCCTTCACATAATCGTAGGATGGAAGACTTACACGGGGATCGAGTTTGTTCAACTCTTTCGTAGCAACTCTGTCTTACCGGAGTTATCAGTGTCGAAACTACAGTGATGATTTGGAATTTATATTTGTGTAGATCTTAAGAGACAAATTCCTTACCACATAGGTTCCATCTCCAGGCCAGTTCAAAAATTAGTAGGCGCCAAAAAATCTTCCCATTATAACGCGATTTCTTTGCAATCACCACAAAGAAAAATCTGGCCCATTCAAGTGTCCCAGTAGGCATGTAGCATTAAGTGGTAGTTCGGTCGAGTTAGATGATTTATTTCTTATAGTCCAGTCAGTGTACTTAGTAAGAAAGCGCCACTGGCAATGATCTATATTTGAGCTACTGGAAATTACCTCAGCGTCGACGCCATGAAAATATTGCATGTTTTGGTGTACATGATGCTTCGCCTTGTTTTTTTTTTGCGTTAAAACAGTGCGTAGATTAACATATATATTTCTGAAGATAACCTCAAAAGACTCTGTTTTCTTGCTAAGTGTTAGAAATTTTTGGGAGGATGAAATAATTCACGTGTTCATGGGATAAAGGTCTGTTTCTCCTCGCACTTTTGTTTTTTGTTGACAAGTACAAAAATAGGACCTTCCAAAATTATAGATTTCATAAAAGCACGAGTGGAATTCTGAAAAAGAACATCGTGTTCTTTCCACAAAACGATTCCTACTAGATTCGACATCAGATTTTATTTACGTATTAACATTTCGAGTAGACTAGCTCCATCGATGTTTATGATGTCTTCGATGTTTACGATGTCCTCGAAGTTTACGATGTTTACAATTTTACGACGTTTAGTTTACGCATTTCGTCAACCAACTAGTAATTTCGTTTACTTCGGTTTTGGCATTTCGTCTGCTTGGAAATTAGCCTAGCAAAATACACCTTTGATACGTGAGTCGCGACATCTATTGGCAGCAGGTCATCAAGCTAATAATAATTTTTACGTTGATTTGCATGACACATTTTTTATCATCTATAAAACTATTTTAAAATAGATTTTAAAGTTAACACTCAGCCACAGTTAAGCTATTACTGCGTACTTTGATGAAAAAAAGGGACAAGTTCTTTGTATCCAGAAAGTGTTGTAAGAGAAGGAACGTTGGCATTCTTTATATTGTAAGTGTCACCTTCGGCTGACAGAAAATGGCAAGCCGAAAATCAATCGATTAGTTGTGTGTTTTAGGTGGCCATATTGTTGAATCTAGTCATGTATGCTATTTTTCACTCAAGATCCAGCCGGTACTGTAGTAGAGCCTTGACCTAACTGTGCAACATCTTTGTGCCCCCCCTCCGTAAAAGTCCGATAAGTCACTAAAGTGACGTTATTGGCCTAAAACTGGCATAACTATGCTAAGGGTAAAAGTAGTCCTAAGTCCACACCAGAAGTAACCAGTCCAAGTTAGGGCTAAAGTAGGTTTATTCCGGTCCACGCGGGCAGTACAGTGGTTCAGTGAAAGCTCAGGCAGCTTAAGAGGCTTCACCCTTGGCAGTGCAGAGGAGAGGAGAGGAGTGTTGCTGGGCCAGAGCCCAGAGGTGAACTGATCAGCTGAGACCAGGGCTATTGGTTAAATAGAAGCTCGAAGTACTAGTAGGGGGGGGGGGATTGAGGCTTAATGGCGCGTCGACAACTTGGTCATTAGCGCCAACCTCAATCACAGTGCAGTGGTACTAGTAGGCAACACCAGATGTTCCCGCAGCACTTCACCCTCTCAACTGCACTACTGTGGCTCCACCTATGTACAGGTGTAATAGTACAGCAACCACATAACTATAAATATACATGCAGACAGGAACCATAGTTAGCTTATATCAATTATATATCACTAGTTCACTAGGACTACTTAGCACATACTACAAACATAGAAGGATCATAGGGTGTGACTAACAACTGTACAATAGCTGGTAGATGCTACAAGCATCATAACATTGGCATACAGGGGGGCCTTACACAACATATTATGGCCTTAGAAATAACGGCGTAGCAATTACTCTGAATCCGGCCGAGATCCAGCTTCGTGTTTCCGTAAAAGTTCCGACGTCCAACAACGGTTACGTCATTTCCCTAATATGGGCATAACGAGAATGAAAGCAAACAGCGTCCTCTTAAGTGAGATATATACTGCGTAGATCTGTGGTTTTTTTGTCGGCGACCATTCAGGAAACGAGTAAAGCTTGGTACGCATAATTACTGATGCAGAAGGCTCTGGTGGTCTTTTCAGTAGTAATAGCCCTAGAGCTTTTGTGCCGGGATATTACGGCTACTGTTTTCGCACGAAGCTTGTAACCTGACATTAAAACTAACGAATGCTTATTATTTTGCAATTATATCCCGAGCACGTAGCGCGAGGGGTATAATTTCAAATTAATTAGCATAAGCTAATTTTAGTCTGGTTACAGGCTGAGTGCGAAAACATTTTTAGCCGTATTATCCACAAAAGCTTGAGGGCTGTTTTATTGGAGTATTTCCCAATTCAAAATAAATAATAACAAAAGGACTAAACATTCTTTGTGTTATTATTAATATTTATAACGTAGTGCTATGTTTTGTCAGCTTATCAGTTTATCAGTTCATAAAATTATTTGTCTCCAACGAGAAGTTACAGACGATGCTGCGTCGGCGACTTTCTTCCTTTAAACACGCCGGCATCAACTCCGCATTGCTGAAATCCGCCGAGAGATGGTGCTGTATGTGTTCCTGTACAAATTTTTAAACGTTTGATAATAATTACCATGTGATCGAAAAGCTAAAAGACTAATACGAAAAAAATTAAAATTATTTATGCCAATAGATCGCCGAAGAAAAATTATAATATACTAGCCTAAAGAATTATAAAGTGTGATGTTAAAATATGAAAATCTAACGAATACGTTGAGTTATCTGCTGGTATGCGAGTCAAAAACCGCAGCTGTTAACTAGCATATGGCGTCTGTTTTAAGCTTAGCTCGGTAAGTTGCGCATGCGCACAACGAAAAAGTACTGTGGTATAATAACCCCGATTATATCTCGGTGTATAATCGGGTGATTATATTACACTAGGTCGATTATACCCCGCTCCTCTACCTTCCTCCATGATAGCAAGTGGGTATACTCAGTACTAATAGTCCTATGCTTTTGTCGATGATGTGGCTACTGTTTTCGCACGAAGCTGGTAACCTAACATTTAAATTAACGAATGTTAATTAATTTGCAATTATACCCCGAGCGCATAATTTCAAATTAATTGGCACGAGTTAGTTTTAGTGTCGTTACAGGGTGAGTACGAAAACATTTTTGGCCGTATTATCGACAAAAGCTAGAGGGGTGTTTTATTGGAGTATATCCTAATTCAAAACAAATAATAACAAAATGACTAAACATTCTTTGTGTTTATTAATATTTATACCGCATTGCAAGGTTTATTAGCTGACCAGTCTACCAGTTCATAAAATTATTTGTCTCTGGTGTGAAGTTATCGGTGATGCAGTGACGGCGATGCACGTCGGCTAAGCGTGCCATCAACCATGCATTGCTGAAATCAGCCGAGAGATGGCTGTGTGTGTGTGTGTGTGTGCGTGTGTGTGTATCTGTTCTAATTTTTAAACGAAGGTCGAGGGAAATTTGTTGGAAAAGAGTTGAGCGCTAAAACACATCTATTATGGATTTCATAGAAGCACGAGTGGGATTCTGTTAGAGAATTTTCTTTTCTTTATGGAAAACGATTCTCCGAAGTAATTTCGTTTTACAGTATCAATTTCAATTTACAATTTCGATTTTCGATTTACGAAGTAATTTTTATTTTTGATGTTCATGATGTTTACCTCTACTTGGCATAGTTTCATATAGCCCCCATCTCATTTCATCAACCAACCTGTAATTTCATTTGCTTCGGCACAGGTGTTTCTCCACCAACAACGCATCCTGGCCTAAAAGCATCTTCGTTTTTCTATGAAACTCTGACAATTCACGAAGGTGACTTCATTGCCCTATTACAGCCATAACTACTCGAACGCTGCCGAGAAGCAGCTTCGTAAAAGTCCGATCAGTAACGAAGGTGAACTCATTTCCGAGGGCCTTGTTCCCTCGGACGCTTTTCCAACTCTGCGTCTGAGGTTACACGCTTTTTGGCAAGCCTCGTGGGATGGACAGGACGGCAATAAATTACGAGCTATTAAAGGCACTGTTGAGGAATGGCACTCGGCGTGTCGCCGCAGTCGCCGTGAGGAGGTGGTGTTGGCCCGTTTGCGCATTGGTCACACTCAACTTACGCACTGTTTCCTTTTGCGGGGGGTTGACCCTCCTGAATGTTATTGGTGTCGGCGGCCGCTTACGGTCCGGCACTTCCTTGTTGATTGTTGCTATCTTGATGGTTTTCGTCGTCGTTTCCATCTTCCTCATGACATTGTGGGTCAATTGGGCGATAAGTCTGTCCTCCTGTCCGGTGTTTTTCAATTTTTGCAGGAGGTACAGATGTATGACAAGATTTAGATTAGGGGTTTGAATAATATCTCTGTAATGTGTGGTGCAGTGGCAACCCGGACCACTGCACTGTGACTGAGGTTGGCGCTAATGACCAAGCTGTCGACGCGCCATTAAGCCTCATCTCCCCCCCCCTCATTATCCTAATATGGGAATAATAAGAATGAAAGCGAAATAAACATACTCTAAGTGAAATATACTGTATGGGTCTGTGGTTTGTTGGTGACCATTCTGAAACGAGTAGAGTTTCGATCTGTATAATTAATGAAGCAGGTGTGGTCTTTTCGCCGTGGTCTTTACAGTGTAGATCGGCATGGTGCTCGTTTTGCAGACGGAACACAAAAATTCTCACCTGATAACACCCCTATCCTCGATAATACCCTCTCTTCCTCTACCTTGCACCATGGTAGTAAACGGGATATATTCAAACGTAATATCCCAAGAGCTAAGGAAATTATCAAATAATTTTTTCACCTCGAGTGTTTTGGCCCCTATCAACTCACGAGTGCTATTTAGGCAGACATTAATCTCCCGAGTGCGTAGCACGAGGGAAATTATCTGTCAATAAATAGCACTCGTGAGTTTAATGGGCCAAAACACGAGTGTTGAAAAAAAATTTGATAATTTCTAATAGCTCGCGGGGTATTTAGTTAGAGAATTTCACGTCATATTTCAGTATTCAGCACTCTAAATTTCGTATGCAACATTAAAATTTTTTATAAAAGTCGCGCTGCCGTCCAAATATCGGCGTGCCGATTGGCACTACGGCCGCCAGGAATAAAATTGATATTCGCCGTCGCTGAAGAATTTTTCATTGGCGCACACCTCCAAACTTTTTACTTTAAACAGTTCCGTAATATTAAATTAATAAATGCAGTACATAATTTTATTTTTTCTAAAATTGCAAGAGTAAAAAAAAACCAAAAAAACAATCAAATACGTACTGTAGTGGAGCGTAATAAATTTCAAAACGGTGCTGAGAATTTGTTTGCTAGGTTACGTTAACGTTAGGCCTAATGACGCAGTCCGGCTAACGACGAGCTTCGCCGCCGGATTCTACGTTTCCGTACCCTAGCAACGCCTGCAGCCACACGTACCACTGCACGGTGACTGAGGTTGGCGCTAATGACCAAGCTGTCGACGCGCCATTAAGCCCCACACGTAGAATACAGTGAGTATTTCGAGAGAAAGGCCTTCCGCATTGTTTTTGGTAGGAAAATACATACTTTTATTTGAATGAATTCAACAAACTTATCGTAACGTGTCAACTGTGTAACGTTTGAAGCGAGTGACTGCCAAAAGCGTATCAACTTCTGAAAGCGCTCGCCATGTTTTGCACGGTTTAACATTACGCTGCGTCGACCAATGAAAGCTGCAGGATATTGCCTAACTGATTTAGTTTTAAATTTAGCCAATCAACATCGACTTACAGTGAGAATTTCCCTGACCGAAATTTGCTCACTTGATCGTGTACTAAATTCGCCCAATCACAACCGACTTACAGTGATAATCACGTAGTAGCTTTCAAAAGCTACTGCGTGATTATCACTGTAAGTCGATGTTCATTGGCTAAATTTAAAACTAAATCAGTTAGGCAATATCCTGTAGCTTTCATTGGTCGACGTAGTGTAATGCTAAACCGTGCAAAACATGGCGAGCACTTTCTGAAGTTGATACACTTTTGGTAGTCACTCGCTTCAAACGTTACACAGTTGACACGTTACGATACTTTTGTTGAATTCATTTCAAATAAAAGTATGTATTTTCCTACCAGTAAAAGTCCGGAAGGCCTTTCTTTCGAAATACGCACTGTGTCGTTCATTTCCGTAACCTAGCAACGCCTGCAATCACACGTAGAAGCCGGCGGCGAAACCCGTTAATCCGCATGTGTCGTTAGTCCTAACGTCAACGTAACCTAGAACAAATTCTGAACACCGTTTTGAAATATATTACGCTCCACTACAGTCCGTATTTGATTGTTTTTTTGTTTAAATTACTCTTGCAATTTAAAAAAAAAAAAAATTATGTACTGCATTTATTAATTTATTATTACGGAATTGTTTAAAGTAAAAAGTTTGGAGGTATGCGCCAATGAAAAATTCTTCAGCGGCGGCAAATATCAATTTTATTCCTGGCGGCCGTAGTGCCAATCGGCGTGCCGATATTTGGACGGCAGCGTGACTTTTATAAAATGTTTAAATGTTGCATACGAAATTTAGAGTGTTGAATACTGAAATATGACGTGAAATTCTCTAACTAAATACCCCGCGAGCTAGTGGAAATTAACAAATGTTTTTCAACACTCGTGTTTTGGCCCATTAAACTCACTCGTGCTATTTATTGGCAGATAATTTCCCTCGTGCTACGCACTCGTGAAATTAATTTCTGCCTAAATAGCACTCGTGAGTTTATAGGGGCCAAAACACTCGAGGTGAAAAAAGTATCTCATACCAACATTAACGGTTGGGATATTACGTTTGATAATCACGCAGTAGCTTTTGAAAGCTACTGCGTGATTATCACTGTAAGTCGGCTGTGATTTTTTTTTTCAAGTAAAGAAATGAAACAATTATTATTTCCTAAAACCACTTATGCCTCCAGTAGCAACGTTTATTTCCGTTTTTTTTTATTAACACAAAAAACCTTTTTTAAGCGTAATTCGTGCCTGCTAGGGTTTAAAAAAAAAGATTTTTTCCTTCTGCTGGCATAGCACACGCCTACCAATGAAAGGATTTGAGCAGCTGGCCGGTCGGCTTTCCAGCAGAGCAGTCTACAATGCTGGTTACATGCAGGGAACTCCACTGCTGCTGGCAAAAGAAGTCGATGACAATTTTTCAGAGGACTCACGAACCGGCGCGCGTATTATAGTGATTTGTTTTACTTGTATTTCAGCAGAGTTGGGAGTTTTAAGACGATGCCTACCTAGCTGTCTGTCTGTCTGACCACGGTCTTCGCAGTGTATAACGGAAACCTGCACTTTAATTCAAGCCTATTTATTATTGAATCAATTCAGTGCAATTCACCCACTGTTCTTTCGATCTGTGCGAATCCCAGGATTCAAACGAATTTTGTATCTTCATTTATCCCAAAATAATTCGGTATTTCTAGGTTTCCTGGTAGTTTCTATGGCAGTTTTTCGTTTCTTACATGTTTTCTTACGTTAGGAGGTAGTTTTGTTTTTAAATTAATTTTCGTACAATAACTGTTACGATTTATAATTTTTTTTATCAGTCTTCAGCAATGCATTGATTGAATCGAATCAAAATTGCAATGCAAATATATTAAAGCAGAAATAAGGCTAGCGGCCTTATTTCTCCCGTTAAATATGGCATCCACTTGCCATTAAATATGTCATGCATTCCTTCCAGGCATTTTTTTTTCATTAACGGATTTTTCCAAGACATCACCCCCTCCACCATAAGAAATAAAAAGCAATGTTATGCAATTGTTAACTTTTTTTCATTTTTAATAAAATAAACTGAAAATAGGGGAAATTTTTCTGGATTCAAATTTCAATTCTTAGTCTAAAAAACTGGGTAACCAATATCTAACTCGTAGGAAATTATTTCCAATTTTTAGTGAGGTTTTTCCATGTCTAAACAATTTATTTGGCTTGCTAATTTTTAATGACCCTTGTTCAGTTTATGAAATATCCCTAGAGTGAAACCATTACGGAAAAAAAAGTCGTATTTCAAATAATAATAATACTTTATTATAACGCAATCGGGCATAGGGAATAGTCTTCCGTACATTTGTGCAAAATGTATACGACATTCATCACTACATCCTAGCTTATTTCGTTACGGTGAGGCGTTTTACAATAGCTGCATGCTTTTTCGATGATCACGTGTTTTTTTGTCGGCTATTGAATTCAGGTGACGACTTCCGTTTCCCATGAGCCCTTGCGTACCTTCTCAATTGAAGCTTTTACTGTTTTTCACTAGATGGCGCAAACACGGCCACTTTTTGAGGGCTGCAAACTTTCAATTGTGAAATCCGTAGTTGCCATTCTGGGCTGCACACCCGTTACGAACGCTATTATTTTTACAGCCTTTTACGAGCGCAAGGTTTACAATGGAAATGTCTAAGAAGGCGTGTTGAGATGTCCGTCGTCATGGTCTTCATGGCTGATCGGTAGTAAAGCTCATCCATCTAGCCTGATGAAGTTGGTTTTGAGTTGAAACCCCCGTAGTCTGTTAAAACCGGAAAAGTGTGAGACTATCAGCTTTTATAAGCAGGTATTCTAGCCATTCAAAACCTATCTCCATTAAGATGATGGGAGGTTTCCGGGTTTGAATCACTTGGTTTGCCCCTCCCCTTTTTACAACGGTTAACGAGCTTCTAATTCCAGCCGGTTCAACAAGGAGCCGTTGATTTAGATAACAAGATACTCCAAGAAATTTTTACAAAAAAAATAATAATAATACAAATTATGAATGTCAAGTTAGAAAAAGGAGCTGGTTTCACAATTTTGAAGTAGGTACTGTCTCCTGGAACTGATACTGAAAAATGGGGCAAAAATTATTGAAACCCACATGTTTAGGAGTTACCTTAATCATTAATGGTCATGCCTTACAGCACATACGCTGTGAACATAAACCAGCAAACAACAAACGAATAAAACTATAACAACATGGCATTCGTCTTCTGTCTTTCTTTTTAAAGACTAGATAAAAAAAAAAAGAAGTAGATTCGTCATCCAGCACATATTGGCCACAGGTTTTTAAGGCCGGCATCGGTGCTGTTGGACGGCAGGGGCTTGCAGAAGCCCATCGGCAGTAAAAGTCAGACTTTATGGGTACGTTGCGCCACGTAGAAGAACCGTAAATCACTGGGAGGATGATAGGGGTGGCCGTAAATAAGCCGTGGGCGTGCTGGCTGGTCGGGGTACCGTACTTGCACACACTTTCTCGCTTGCTTAGTAGGTTTTTTTTTTCAAGCATTTGCACTTATAATGCATGAATTTATTTGAACCGCTTGATGATCGAATGAAATGAAGTCAGGCGTTGAGGAGAAGGTGGGGGGAGAAGAGTAGCCAACAGAAGTAATGGCACCAGATTTAAAACTTTAGATTCATGGTTAAGTTGGTTAAAGAGAAAGATTAAACAGGGTTTAAGGAGGTTGGGGAAAGAAGAATTTTTTTAAAGTTTAAATCTGAAATGGTGTTTTTCTTTTTTTTTCCACCGAACGAAAACCTTTTTTCTCGCACCATTAGTGAGCGAAACCTCAGGTAAATCTGGAACGAGAATGGAACGAGAATGAGAGGAGAAGTAGACTTTTTTAAATGTAGAGAAACAAAAGCGGATGCGGCGACTGCTTAGTCACAACTGGTCTTCGGTACACTTCAACCACTTCCACCGGCCACTTTCGGGCCACTTCCGCTTCATACCGGAAGTTTTTTTTCATGCGTTTTAACTAATCTTCGGACGCTAAATCTAATGGTGAAAACAGTTTGTCTCTACGTGGTACCGTTCCAGAGTTGAAAAAGGCGACGGACAGACAGACGGACGGATAGACGAAGTCGTTGCTGTAGTTTTCTCAGCTTCGCTCTACAGAAGCCTGAAAGAAGGGAAATAAATGGATAACCATTCGTGTAATGGAAGGAAATGCGAATTAACTTTCATATATAATCTAGTTTTTTTTTAATTCAAATTTTGACTGTTTGTCCCTCTTTGACACTTGCTAAAAATTGTACGCACACGTCTGGGACTTAAAACTTAGAAAAAGTGTGCAGGGGCTCAATGATACACTTTTGCACAGTTCTTCATGTTGAATCTTCAGTTAGAAAAATTCAGTATCATTTAACGTAATCCCCTTGTTTTGCTGCGTAAAGTGTTCCCTTTGCTACTGGTTGCTTGTGATACCTTCGAATTTGAGACCATCATATCGCAACGATAACTTCCGATTGACGGATACTTGAAAGATGCGCCTGATGCTCGAAAGGCGCACTTTCTCCAGCTACGGAAAATGGAATTAGCACATGACACCATTCTTCCTCAACATATAATATCGCTACTATAAAGTCTGTACCCATTAAAAGGAAGTAAAAGCAAGAAGTAGGAAAAAAATGTAAAATTATTGCTATTCAGTAACGTGAAAATTTCCGTCCAAGATTATAGACATGTTACGGGCAGTATCACTGGTTAACTCACCACAAATGGTTGTTACCAGATAATTTCTTCGTCCTAATACCTTCACCTTGTTTTAATGATAACGGGACATTCTCATTGCAAATTCCACTCGAGCCTAGTTTTTCCTCAACCACTCGTTGCATTCCCACGCTGATAAAAATTTCCAAGCTGCCAACAATACTTCGAGCAAGTGCTCGGTGTTTTTGATTTCAATTCAGAAGGGAACTCCGAGTCGTGAAGGTGAAAAATATTCAATTTTAAACTAAGTTCTTGTGATATTACTCCGGTAGTGATAAGGGCATTTATATAAATTCTTGAGTTCTCAACACTCTCAACAGACGTAAAAAGAACAAATGAAATACTCCTGAAGGTTTTCAATATTTTACACACGTTTGTTACGGCGACACCCGGTGCCAAACAGAGCTAAAAAAGTCTTTCATGTGCTGCTGCCTGTCTTCGCTCCGTTATTTTGTATTCACGGTTACTTTTGTAACATTACCAGTTTCGTGTAAATCTGTCCACGCGGCTTCTATGCCATATTTGTGGGTTCGCAACAATTCTGTCCCGGACAATTCGGTCCCAAAAAAATAAGACCATATACGACAATTCGGTCCCAAGTCAAAAAATTTTCCAAGTTAAAAAAAATAAACTGCCAGTTAAAATGTGAGCAACAACTAATACAACTATGATTTTAAAAAATGAGAATCTTATGTTAAGCGCAATGCTAGTTTCTACTTTTGTTTATAACTTGAAATTTTTTTTTTTAAACTCCCTGGTCATTACGCCTCTAGGTATTAAGGACATCTTATAAAACCGAGTTCCCACTAGAACATTTATGCAATAAGGCGGGTGGTGGGTGGTTTAAAGAAAAGGTGACGTATTTTCAGGTGCAGGAGTTATGCTAAGAACAATGGTGCTACAAAGGGGACGTGGTACAAATTCTTAGGAAAAGGGTTAAGTAATTTGTGTACGCTCCCCACTCCTTGCTGCAATTTTAAAACGTGGAGCTCAACTAATTTGCATTTATTTACATAAACCCACTTGACCACTCTGGCGTGTTACTTTTTTTTTGCGGGACCGAATTTTCGTAGGGTTATTTTTTATACGAGACCGAACTGTCGCACTATCTCTAATTTTGGGACCAAATTGTCTGCGACCGACTTGTCCGGGACCGAATTGTCATGAACCCATATTTGTGGATTTAAGTTCATAATCGTAAAGATTTCTTGAGTTTAACTCTCAGTTATACAAGTGTCAAAGGCACTAATTTTTTTTATGCAAGATTAAGCACTATTTTTTATGAAGATTTTATTTTATGTAAAATCTACATTGGACTACTAAGGAAAGAAAAAGAAAATTTATACTCTTGAGAGATGAAGTCGTTACTTAGAATGGATGAGAACAGCAAACGATTCAACATCGCATATTAGCAGAATAACTGAACAAAACCATAAGCATAAATTGCGAACAATGCAGAGAAGTAGCATAATTACGATTTCTCAGATTAATGAACAATTGCCTCGAGTGGCTCTCGAACCCATGATATCTCCTTACTCCCCGGGCGCTCCACGAAGTGCACTGTCTTCATGGTTCCGTAGCTAGTGGCTCCAGCTGAGTTTAGAAGCTGTTGAACATTTCTTTGTAGTGTTATTTCTTTGTCAAAAACATATCTAGAAGGAAGCAAAAAAAACTTTTTTTTTGGTTTCCATGTTAGAAATAATGCAGGAAATTAACAAACAATAAAGCACAAGGTAAAGGGCTAACGACGTAGACAGTCAGCGCAAAATCTGTGTAACGGATGGTAATAATTATTTTGTGTTTATAGTTTAAAATAGGAAAAAATTCAGACGTCAAGTTATTCTGTAATTGTTTATGGTTTTCCAATATTCGGGAAACTTTCTACGCATATCTGGTGGCACCGTACGAATTACCGTGGTGTCAATATCGATCTATGAGCGCATGAGTATATGCATTGTTTGCTAGTACTCAGAAGGCTCAGTTTCAAAACCCTACGATAACAAAACATACCCCTAGCCTATTCCACCGATTAAACAAGATAATATTTGCCGTACAGAAAATCAATACTATTTCAAGACATTTTTTTTATTGTTTGTTGCTTAAGAAACAAAACTAAGTTATTAAACATCGTTAGTCATGAAGGAGAAAAATCGAAGAAACATTATCTTTTGTCGCTGGTTAGCTAACAATCAGCACATTTTTTAAACCTCAACTGATTTTTAAAAACTAGCTTTTCCCGGTTAACATACACCTGGACAGTATTAGAACATGGCTTCCTACTAGCCCGACGTATGTTACGCCGGTCTAGGAGGAAGCCATGTTTTTACACTGTACCCGTTTGTTGGTGCATTGTTGCAAGCCGCAGAGGCACGAGCAAGCTCTATCTGAACTGGTCTTGCATTGGTGTGTTTGGTGTTTGGCATTCTCAGTAGATAGTGCCCAGCCACACACACTCAAATATCACTCGTTCTTTTGCGCACACACACTTCGCTCCCGCTTGGAAACAGCCATGTTGATAGCGGGGTGCTTTTAACAAATTTGCTATAAGTAAAATAAGTAGGAATAGAGCCTGTAATTGCATTTGTGTTTTTACAGGTGAACACATTTAAACAGGATTCGCGCATGTGAGCTGCATCGTAGGCTGCCTTGGTGTTAGTGTCGTTTCGTGTCGATACGAGGTGTCATCACGTGCTTATGCTTTGTCACAATGACTGCTCTCCTCGTCCTTGAGAGTCGCCTATGGTTCAGCGCAAGCGAAATATATAAACTTTTTTCTAGATTCAGTCCACCTGAAGCACGCCAGAAATAAAATGAAGTCTTTTCATTTATGTAAATTTTTCTAGTTCCTCCCAAGCGTTAGCTTTTCCGTAACGGAGTGTGCAAAAAAAGTGGGGAATAGTAAGTAAGTCCCTAAGCACACCACGAGCTTTGTGAAGGGTCCCGAGGGCCCCAAGCTGAGCGACCAGCCACATCCCAGTGATTTGCAGCCTCGTCTCCAAACCAAGTGAATGCTGGTTCGAATCTCGTGACTGACCTATGACTAAAAAAAAAAAAGAACCGGGAACTTACTTCGTTAGGGATAGGCTTATGACACAAACCCTCTCCCTCGCATCACAATAGTTTTGAAACATTTCTGTTCTTTAATATTTTTTTTTAGTACGTTGTTTAAACAAAAATAAGGATGGCAACTCCCTATATTTTCCCCCTCAGATCTTCGTAGCTCCACTCACCACGCACATAAAGGTTGCTGGAGAAAAGAAAACACATTTTCCCAGTTGGAACTGACATATTGTTTGTCCAAGTATTAAATAAAAGCTTTAGAGAGGATTTTTATCCCCCTTCTCCCACAACTATCACCCCTCTACAGCTATTTTGCTTTGTCTCTCCTCCCTTAAACCCTCACCCCGATCTCCTACCCCGGCAACCAAGCTCGATGGGATTGCACAAGAAAATTGCAAAATCAATAGGCCGAGAGAAAGGGGAATCGTTATGGTGTTGCCTCTGGTTTTGCGTTCAAGTGTTTTGGAAGACGAAAATGCATACACTGCTTGGCGTACGGACCAACCCAGCTTGAGGGAAAAAGTTTTGTTTGCCATTTTTAAAGTTGGAACTATTCACCGGCAACTTTTCTTCAACTCCTTGGCATCCCTTATCTTCATAACCCCTTAAATAAACTCAGTGAGTGAACTAAATGCAATTTCTTTGAATTAAAAATTTGAATAGATGCGGCTGGTTTCAGAATTATGCAGTCGTAAACAAAATTTAAAGAAGGATGATGTTTTTTTTGGTTTGCTTAGTTTTCAATTTAAAAAATGACATGAAAATGTCAAAATGTGCTTTTTGTGTGATGTTTTTGTGCGAGCTTTTCATAAGTTGCCAAGAAAAAGTCTTGACGTATAAGTAAGCAGATCAACAAACATTATGTGTTTGTGATCTGAGTTGTCGCAGAAAAATAAAATAATTTAAAACGCAAAAGTTTTAAATCGGTTTTCATTACTCTTAGGTAGACGAAAATATCACAACGTTTTGGAAGAGTATTATTAATGCTCTTAAAGATAGCTCACTGAAAGTTGTCGAACTTTCGAAGTTTGAATGCCAACATTAGTTGTGTTTGTATTCAGTTTTATGGCGCTCATTTCACAATTCCATGGTAGTTCAGTCTTCCATAGTGAAGAAGGTGATCCAATGATATATTGAAATAAATCTTTGATGAGTTGACATGAACTTGAAATTCACTTGTTGCTGAAAATTTCAGAGCGAAAATGAGTGAATGGTATTGGCTCCATACGCCTCAATCGTGTTAACTGTTTGTGTACACACTGTTGATGGTGTTGCCTTATGTCAAAACTTTGTACGGAATGTTCGTCCTAACCCATTCACAGTAGAATGGCCCGCACCTTTCAAACCATTGAAATATCAACGAAACATTGAGAAATATCGTGGTGGCTGTTGCGCTACTACTCAATTTGACAGTGACCACATGTAGTGTACAATAAGATACAACGAGTTTCTCCATTTTTAACAATCTTTATTGTAAAGAATGTTAGAAAACCTAAGTAGCCGGTAAGCAGGTCTTCGTTAATTTTTCGTTTTTACAAAAAAAAAAAAAAAAAAAAAAAAAAAACCGTCCTGGACAAGAGTGAAGATCACAAGCTACGTAGCAATCTAAATAAATAAATAAATTAATTAATTAATTAAACACGTGAGATTATGCAACCGGAAATCGAACGTCAAGTTTTTTCCTATCGTTTGGATGAGATCCTTGGATGCTACGATGGTTGTTTGTTATCTTCTGCAGTTTCATTCTCTTCTTAGTTCTTATTTTGTAAAATACCTTAAAGGACTGTGGAAGGGCTTGTTAAACTAAGACCAAATGTCTTTTATTTCTTTTAAGTGTGTTGTTACTGTTAACTGATGTGGCGGATTTTAATTTGTCGCAATATACAGGCATTAAACTTTGTTGCTTTATATGTATACACGTGAATTTGATTTGCTGAATTTAATCTGCCAACAGCATATAGGCAGGATGAATAATTTGATGTTTATTTTGATTGCATAATTCATCTGATTTTATTCTATGTAACTCAGCGTATTATTTTAGTAACAACTAAAACGCTACATAGTAAACCCAGCCTTATCATTGTTTTTAATAATCCCCGATAACCGTTCTTAATAATCCCCGATAACCTGCGTAAAGGCTAATGCGTACTAAGATTGACAACAATGCTCTACTATTCCGTCAACGAACTGCGAGCTTCATTGTTAGTGGCTTTCATTGTTGTATGGACAAACTCGTTTTCGCCTACTGTATGTACAGTACTTTCGAATAATACTAAAGCTAGCCCACCTATTAATTTTACTCACGCAACACATTCTAGCTTGATTCCGAAGTGCCCCATCACCATTCAAGCAGAGAAAATTCAACGACGAATAGCCAACTTCAGACAACTTCTATTAAGAATTTTTCTGTGCAGAACATTGTTGCTGGAAATGACAAATTGCCCCATCAAAGTATTTTAACAGGTAGAGTTATTGGAACGTCGTGGAAGCAGACATTGTGTATGCATTGTTTCTCTTTGCCGAATGCCCCATCACCAATCACGCAACGAAAACCCAACGACGAATAACCAAACATTGCGAGTCACGTTTCTTTAGGTTCTTGAACCAGCGTCTGGAAATAATTCTGACATACGTTTTCATTGTATCCTTTTCGAAATCAAATTGGATTCACGTCTGCAATTAGTAGATTTTGTATACGTAAGCTTTTGATGATATTTATATATTTAAGATTCGGGGAGATTTTGTAAAATTTATATGTAAGATTTTGGGCCCCAACATTTGACCCACTCAAGTAACGCCAAACAAGCGAAAAAAGGCTTTCCAATAAAAACAACAAGGGACAAAACGTAGAGGCCACAAACACCCTGCTTGGGTCCCAAATGGTCTCTCCCCAACCAAACCCGCAACAAAACGACCTTTTCCACGTGTACAAAAAAACCTATCAATTCGACAAATGTTTTCCCGAATGGCAATCGGCTGGTGTCGCTTTCGATTGACATTTGAAAAGACATCGTGGTCCAGTTCATTTAGCGTGCAAATAGCTACATTTGTAACCCAGAAAATTGCTAGGAAACCTCGATGCCCGAACCGAAAGTATTCATCAAGCCAAGCCGCTGTCGATAAGAGAGGGAAGGAGAAAACAAACTGCAACGATCGGGCGTCATAAAAATAACGCAGCAGTCAGCAAAGAATAAGACGTGGAGACGGTTCAAGTCACTGAAACGAAATAGCACTCTCTTCTGTTTTGCATTCTTCTTGAGCCTGCTGTCAATGGACCCCCCCCCCCCCCCCATCCAATATTCTCTCTTCAGTAGGAAGGATGTATTGTTAGGTACAGGTCATTGTTTTTCGCTGCGGCTGAGCCGGAAGGAAATAGTGAGGATCACGGATTTCTGTTTTTTTTTTTATTTTTTTTTTAGCTTTCTCGGGGTGGAGGAGATAAGAATTATTTAATCTTCCCCAACGGGAGCCAGTAAACAAATCATTAATGAAAATAAGGTTAAAAGACTTCGTCGGTTTAGCAGCCACTGGTAAAAAACTAATTTAGTTAAATCAAGGATTTGAATCCTTAAAAATAACACCTTCAACAGTTTGGATTTCTGTAACGATGGCGTGGACGAGAACCTTTTCATTCATTGCACTAACCCCTTCCCTCCCCCCTCCCCAGTAATGTTCCATTGCGTAAATATATACTAGATTAGACATTGAAACAAATTATATAATTCCAGAGTTTTAGAACAGTCAAATTGAGGACAGGCGCATTAAAAAAGAACACTAGAAGGTCTTCGTATTGCTACGACTTTCGGTACAAAGAATGAAGTAAAGAGCATTTACTGGTCTTTATGAAGAAATTTACATTTACAACTCTCTGTAATTAGTAGGCAATCGACAATTTTAGAAAATACCATTCACTTTAGCACCGGCATAGCCTGCATGTAATCGGTTAATCACCGAGAAATAAATTTTAAAAAATCATTACATGATTTCTGAAAGCATTATTTCTAAAAAAGTATCATGATAGGAATTCCCGAATTTCCATGAAATAGTTTGGAGATTTTAGGAACGTCATAGACTTGAAAATTGGGAATATGGATATAAGGAAACTTGAGTAACGTTTTTTCTATTGTAAGTGATCTTGTTACACACATTACTCTTGAAAGTTGCTATATTTCGTATCATCTCAGCCAAATGTCAGTTCATTACCAAGCAGACGGTGTAACAGATCCCAACACGCAGAAGAGTATGATGAGATGTATTAGCAACCTGTGTGAAATGGATTGTCCTTCACCTATAAGCAATGCAGTGCATCACTTACGCAATGTGACACTGGGAATCTCAGATATAGCCAGCACAGCTTAAAGAGTTGGATGTAATACCATCTTCTTCTCAAGCATTTGATAATAAAAAATTCATTTCGTGGCACTATACGGCTGCACTGGAGCAGAAAAGTACATTCCGACAACCAATATTCACAGCCAAGGAATTACTAATAGCCAATTTGACAGCCAAGGACTTTCACTTCACCAAGGCTGCACAGGAGCATAAAAATGCACAGATTGACCAATAGTTGTTTAATTCAACACGGGTGCAAAAATATAGAAGTCAACCGAGCAGGTAATGTCATGTTCCTGTTATAACAATTTCTCATTAGCTTTTCAACTCTCATTGTTAAATGCTTCATTCCGAAACGATAGCGCTAAAGTCAACGCCATGTTGAAATATCAAAGCAGTTTTTAGCCGATCATTGGAGCTGGCTATAGTTGTTCAGTTCATCTAAAACGACAGACGATCCCTGCTCACTCCTATTGCACGCTAGGCACTGAACTAAATGCGCCATAAATCTTTTCTGAATACATACTACTCGGACTTAAGAAGCTTTTCCAGAAATATATTGAAAGTTGAGACACATTTTCAGACTGACAAAAACTGTTGGATCCAGAAAAAAATTACTCCCCTAAATAATTTTTTTTAAGAAAAACTTAAAACTTGTTTTAATTTCCCAGTAAATCTACTGGACTTAAGATTGCTCCTATTACCATTGCCCAATTGCACTTTGGGAATATATTCTCAACTTTTAATAATAGCCACGCTATTACATGTCTCTGATGGGCTATCAGCTAACTTCCACTTTGCTGGACGAACGCAAGTGTAACGCCGATTTATAAAAAGAAAAATGCAGCCAACCCAGCAAATTACAAGACTGATATGTTTGACTAGAATTTTGTGCAGAATTTTGTACGTGCAATTTGCGATCATCTCACGAAGTATTTGGCTCCAAATAACCTTTTATCACATGATCAGTTTGGTTTTGTACCAGGGAAATCAACGGCTTTGCAGTTATTAAAATGTCTTGACGACTTATCTAGAGCTGTAGAGGCTGGAAATCATGTAGATACACTCTTACAGAATTTTAAAAAGCCTTTGTTCTCTTCCACATAATTTATTGTGTAAAAAATTGGCAAGTTATGGTGTGGTTGATTACACCCGAAAATGGATTAAGAATTTCCTATCTAATAAATCTCAACAGGCTGGGTGCGTTCTTCACAGTTGTGAAAGAAGTCTGAACATCTGCGTCCTTCAGGGATCTGTTTTGGGGCAAATTCTGTTTGAGGCCTCGTCCGCAGTCAGGAAAGCCCGATTGTTAAATTGCCATGTATATCATTAAAAATGAAACTGATCATATCTACTTGAGGTCATCCCTTCAATGACTTGGATATTATCTGATAAATGGATACAAATCCCACTGTAATAAGGTCCCTGCAACAATTTTTGTTCTGAATGCATAAAGAACGACATGAAAACTTTGACACCACGATATTCTGTAGTAGTAACTCAAACGTAAAACTGCTACTTTTTATATATCGGCTCCTAAACCGAACATTTTGAGTTAAAGACGGAATTTGATGGTGGGCAAATCACGCATACGTTATATATACGAAAATCACGTTTACTATGACAAAACGTATTGCTAACGGGCACAATACGGAATTAAATTTCTTAATGACGTAATATGATTAAACTAAACTTCTGTGTTTAATTTTATTTAAATTTTATTCTATATTTCAGGCATTTTTAGGTATTTGTAGTCATGTATAGGCAATCATAGTACATTTGTAATCATTTGTAATCATTTAATGGCATTTGTAATCCACCTGGAGCCATTTATAGACATTTGTAGTCATTTACAGTCATTTGTATACATTTGCAGTCATTTGTATACATTTGCAGGCTATTTGTAGGCTTTTGCAAGCATTTGTAGTCCATTTATCGGATATTATTTCATTTATCGGAGTTCATTTGATTGGTTTTATAAGACATTTGGAGAGTTTTGGACTTTGTGTCAGCTATCTGCATGCATTTGCAGGCCAATTGTAGGCATTTACAGTCAATTTATAGTCCATTTGTAGGCATTTGTATGTCATTTGTGTAGGCCATTTCTATTTGTAATCATTAGTAGGCCATTTGTAGGCAGTTGCAGTCCATATGAAGGGGCATTTGCGATCCGTCTTTATGCCTGCAAATGCTTTGGACTATACGACCTCCTTTAAATACATACAAATGGCTGCAAATACATACAAACAGACTATAAATACCTACAAATGGACTGCAAATCCTTACAAATGCCTGAAACACGACTAAAATTTTAATAAAATTAAAAACAGAGGTTTAACCTAATCACATTAAATCATTAATAAATTGATTCTATATTGTGCCTGTTTGCAATAAATTTTGTCATAGTATCTCAACGTATGTCGAATATGTGTGATATTGCAAACCTTCAAATTTATTTTTTTAATACGCACAAAGTATATTTTGACTCTAAAATCACATCTGTATGGGTTTTTGGAGCTGATGTATGAAAAACACCAATTTTAAGGTGACCATTTTGGAAAATGGCGTCTAGAAAAATTACTCCAGAATATGATGATGTCTACCCAAGTTTTTCTGGGACCTTATTACAAGGCCCGGATTATATTGCAAAAAGTTGGACAGAGGGCAGCAGTGGTTACACGTTGCTTTATACCCAGTGATACTCGAAACGTTTGATTTGGCCTACACTGCATATGTAAGATCAATCCTCGGGTATGTACACTAGTTCTGTCTGGTCGCCACACTTGCTCTCAGAATGGATCACATTTTATGAGAAATATTAGCTTCTGACAGCGAGGAAAATTTGTCATGTTGACTTCTACAACAGCATACTGACTGAAGTCACACTGAATCTGTACAACGAAATTTCACCAAATAATTTAATAATATGTTTCTGTTTGGTCAGGGGTGATTCATACACAAGGGGACATGTTTTAAAATTGATTGTGATTCAAGTAAAAAGAGACTGCCTTGATCCCATCGTGATTAATATTTGGAATGAGCTTTTCTCTCATGCAGTAATCGTTGCCTCCCTGCCAATTTTTAAATGGAAACTTCGAAGCGTTGATCCCTCAGCCCATGTTAGGTCGTACTAACAAATAATTTTAGCCAATGTTTTTATTGTAAATTGTTTATTTGTTTTTGCCTTATTTTACAATGACCTATTTATTTCACTAACTTTAGACTTTGTTTGCATTACATATTTTTTTTGTCGTTTAACAACTATGTTTTATCCTCATTTGGACTATAGGAATTAGATGTCTGTGATTGGCCTTTCCTTGCTGCATTGCATTCTTTTATGCATATATGACTTATATGGGGTTTTCTGCAGTTTGTTTAATTTTTCAAAAAAGTTAACTGCAGAAGTGCACCTTACACAGTGACGGTTCAAGCAAAAAATCCTCATCAAATCTCCCAAAACAAAGTAAATTTGGAGATGCTACGCAGCATACTCTTATTTAATTGGGCAGTAATTTTGTATAAAATTCCTAATGACATAACGATCTGGGAACACTGTAATGTAATGGTAATCGATTCAGTCGCTCGAATCTTTTATACTTAAATTCAACGACACGATGAGAATGAAAATCAAAAGAAATGGGTTAATTATTCTTCGAGAGAAGTAATTTTCGTACGAAGCCAATTGAAAACCGTTTCTTAATTCTTCTAACAGTTAAGAGATATACCCGCTTGCCTTCCGTGAGCGAGAATGTTACTTCCCCCTTCCCCTAACTTCACCCCATCGTTGTTACTCTGTTCCCCGAAAGGCAATTAAGCGAAATTTAACTGTTTGTTCCGAACCCCAACCATGTCCCTGGCCGAGCATGTTAACGCGTAATTACGACGGCATAATAAAATATTATTGAAAAATATTGACTTAGTAAACAAGCCAATTCCCCCATGTGGTGAAGGGAGAGCTCCCTCCTAATTTCTTGTAACTTCGTATGTATTATTTGTTTTTTAAATAACTTTTGGCCCACTTCTTTAAGCCTATTTTCACACAATATTTTCTTTTCTTTTCTTTTTCCCCCCCTAACAACTCCCCAGACTCGGAGCATAACATGTTAAGGTACGCCAACAGTGGAAAGGCGGGAAATGCCCAGAGGCAATTAGAGCGGCTTGGAGCTGCGCAATGAGACATTAAATAGGAGGGAGGGAGTTGGCTCTTCGCCGTCTTTTGCAGCTGTGCTTTGGTCTGTCTAGCGGCAGCGGTGCGATTTTCTGTCTCAGTGAAAATTTCATTAACACTTCCTTAAAGATATCTCTGCCAACTACACCAAAGGGTGAAAATTTAATTCTTAAATAACCTGGAAGAAGTACAGTTCCAAACAGTCTTTCTGAACCAAGACTCCGATTCATTCTGTAAACAAATTAAATTTACAGGATCACATGGTCTTTTCTCAAGGTAAAATGAATTCATCTGCGGACTAGTAGTGACTCCGTTGGACTTTTAGTGAAAGAGATTTAGAAGAAAGTAAATGAGGCAAAAAGTTAAGTTGACTGGGTTATTTGCACTCATTTAAAACAATTTTCGACAACTAACTTCAAGCTGATTTCATATTGAGCGAACACATACAAAGCTGAAGACGTATACCAGACAAGACCATCTTAGATACAGATGAAGGCCTACTAAGTTATCGATAAAGTTAAACTAGTTAAAATATGTAGTTGAAGATCTACAAAACAAGCATTTAATGTATAAAATACGTTACTGAAGAGCTACGAAGTATAAGGATAAGACATTTCTAACTAAAAGATGCAACTGGAAAGTTACTGGCTAAAAGCAATATTTCTTAGCTAAACGCTGCAGCTGTAGACCTACAAAGCTAAGGAAAAGGCAGCTGAACGAGGTAAATGAGGAGCTGCAACTAATGACAAGGATAATAAAAGGTACATGAAGAGGTAGATATCAATCTTGGCTAAAAGAAGCAGCAAAAGATCTAAGGTTATACATTTAGAAACCGCAGCAGAGAAAAGCTCATTGCAGTGAACATACTACAGACCTGCGTTCCACATGCAATAAAACTAAAGACATTCACGGTTAATAGTTAGCTGGAGATGTACCAAATTGAGGACCAGAATTTGATCCTCCTACTCTAGTTAATAGATACAAGAAAACATAACTTTATATATACATTTTTTTAAATTTTATTTTGGTTAATCTTGAAGAATTAGGCATCAAACAAAGTAAAAAATATTACCCATATGACTGTTTTCTTAAAAATCCTATACACAACCATGTACTTTCACAACTGAACACTTTGATAACGAAGGTGGACTGCCAAACAAATTGTTTTCGGTTCTTCTACATACCACATTTAGCAGCAAAGATGAACTGAGTCCAGTTTAGGCTTTTAAAACTGTTGAGACGCATTGTTTTCCTTTAAGTTTGTGGTAGGCTACAATGTCTCGCAAAGTAAATACCGCCATTACACAATTACGACATTTCTAGCCGATGGCAGAGGAGGTTCTTGAAGGTAATATTTACTCGTCCCTTTGTCGTCTCTAAGGAATGTGTCTTGTTGCGGCCCGCAGCTGTTTATTGGACAGAGAGAGGGAGAAAGAGAGATCTAGTTAATGAGTTACTAAGGAAGGTAAGAGAACACGTCCGGTAAAGTCGCAATGGGGCTTTGTAAATACTGCAATTCGTAAGCTTTTCAATATCTTAAAGGTGATTATGCAAAAGGTCACTCAAATTGCCATAAGGTTGGATTCTGACAATGGCTAGCTCGAAATTCTTACTAACCCGTTGACTACATTGGCTGTACACGCAGGTGGTGACATTGGTCAGTTGCAAGAGACCTCGCATCCTCTCGCTTGAGTTCCCAGAACTCGCACGAAGCTAATTTTGCGCTTTTGGACAAGTTATTTTCGATTGAAGCTAGAACTAACCTATCAGGTTCATTTCCTACTTTTAGGGAAGATTTATCTTTAGACATGTCGAAACGAAGGATTAACCGTTTAACCATGGTAACGAAACTAGTTAAGTGTTAAGTTTCTATCATATTAATCAGAAATAGGTATAATTCAGCAGGTAGCCATAAAAGAGTTTTTTTTTTCAACTTGTAGTGTTTAGTTACCGTCACGGATTGATACGAGTGCAGGCTTTTACCCTAAAGTTTTCATATGCTGGATTTGTCATTAGTGGCCGACTGAGACAAACCACGATACTGGGGATAGGCTAGATCGCTTTTGCGAGACGAAATACCCCTGCCAGAAGCCACCATTTCCGTATAACGTATCAAACATAGATAAGCTTACAGAGTCGTTAAGGAGCTTTTGGACATGAGACTTCGGTTGACGTTGGCATGTCAGTTCAAGATCATCACGTTTCTAACTTTTAGCTTGGATGCCTTGGAGGTTTGACACGCTCCCATGCGAGGCCGGGGGTGGGAGAGAATTGAGGCTTAATGGCGCCATAACCTAAATGCCTTAGGCCATCAGAATAAATTTGAAATCTGTAGGAAATCCTTAAACAATACCAACCCATAAAGCAATAGAATATACTGGATAGACGTTGTCGGCCAATAAGCTTACAGCTTTTTGAACGCCCAAGCAGCGACATATGTTAAGTGGAAAGAACCACCATCGTGTCAGTTGTTTTTTGCCGCAGGAAGGAGGAAACCGGAGTACCCGGAGGAAACCCTCGTAAAACGGTCGTCAAACAACCGGAGAAAAAGCCGTACATACATTTCCCTTCACCATTATCGAACCCGGGTCTGTAAGAAGCAAGGGATATACAGCTGGGACCAAGATACCTATCGAATCTGACGCCCCAGTGTTCGCAGCTACCCGTCATATTAAAGTCCGTCAATAAATGTACATGTTAGGATAAAAGATAACTGCTAAAAGCGACTCGCTTGCCACTTTGCGTGACTACCATACAAACTGTACTTTTTTTAAAGCTGTGTTCTTTTGTTCATAACATGAGCACACCAATCTTCATTGTTTTATGGGTTAATAGTTTTTAAGTATTTCCTAAAGCTTCCAACTTACACACTCGGTCTACGGCACTCAGGTAAAAAGTTAGTTTGTATTGACCTTAAATGACAAACCATGGTCAACTGAAATCTCCTGTTCAAACGGCCCCATAACGACTCTGTAATATCTTCCAGAGATGTTTCATTCAGATTGGACAAGTTATACGGAAATGGTAAATCTTGGTCCCTTACTTTGTTACACCTTATATAATTATCCCCATCGTATGGTCGATATTATCACGAAAACAAGACTACCAGCATCAATCTGGAGCGAAACCCCATCAGTGCCAGGGTCGTACCTGCACCCTGACCTTGCATGTTCTCTTTCAAGACTGTGAGTGCAACGGGTGTGCAACTGGAATTTTTTCAGGCCTTTTGAAAATTATTAAAAAACGTATTTAAAAATGAAAGTGAGTAACTTAAATCATGATTTAACCTGTCGTACATTAATAACATTTGTATAACTCTTTCATTGTTGGACCATTGTTGCAGTTGTGGATTATTATCAGGAAGACACACTGCTGCAACAATGAAACTGTTGTCGTAACACTAGTAAGAACCACGGCTATAAGGCATCGAATTACTAACGCAAGTATAAAACGAAAACGAAGGCGTGGGGTTCTAAATAAAAGTTCGCTGCTATCAATAATTACGTATCCCAAATCGTTTCTAAAAGTATGAAATACAGGTAAATACTAAACTATTTCACCCCTAAAGTAACAACTATTCATTTTAAAAATAATTAGCGTTTTTAATGAATCATTTCAATGCAAAATACAAATAATTTCATTTTGTACTGGTTTGACCTGTGAAACTTAGACGTTTGTCATTTTCCAACCCTTTAACAGAAAATGTTTACATCATTAAAATATAAATCACACGTAACCTGTATCATGTTGTACGTGTCTCCGCATTTTGCCATGGGGAACAACTGAATATGGGCTTCCATTATTGGTTAATGATTCCTTTTATTTATCTTTTTAAACTACCCACGAGTTATCGCCGAAAGTGACCTTTTAATGACGCGTTAAAATTTTATGAGATCACATCATTAATTTATGATGGATACAAGGCTGTTAAAGGCTGTTCCCATTGTGTCGGAGAATCGTATATGAAGATAACAGGCGGGAAAACGTTTAATTTATGATAAATAAATCGGAAATAATTCTGAATTCAAGAATTTCATTATAGATACAGCGGGTTCTACTATCCGAGCGGCACTTATTCAAATTAAACTATAAACTTGGAAATAGTTTTTAAAAAAATATCAACTCGTGCAGCATGGTAATTTATTGATTATAGGCGAATTTTGCAAAGCATCATGAATTAAAGTTTCAAAAGTAATCTCAAGGAACGAATGCTACGTGTGGGAATGTGCGTGACAACGAACAGATTATTTGTGCCCATTTAAATTAATTCCGATCTGGATTTTAGGACTTCAAATCACAGAGGCTGAAATACTGCATAAAAAGAAAGAGGTTTTACGACTAAACAACTACGGATCGAACATCATACAGCCCCGCCGCTCCGCTTACCCTCTTCCCCTCCTATAAAAATAAAACTGTGGTCAACAGGCAGCTATTCTAATCACTCGTGTGTCGCTATTTTGCACGCTCAAAGTGGAGTATTACAATATTGCATGCTGGTGAGATTGAAAAATATACGAATATACCGATTAATCTATGGCAATTAATTTTAGTAGCTTATTATGCTTAAAATGCTTCCTTGTCTGGCATCCCCTGCCACCGCTTCCCTATCCTCGCCCAATCTCCTCCCCCCTCCCCCCATCCAAAAAAGACGTCAACTGTTTTTGATCGCCACTGGGGCCACCTATCCGCACCACTAATCTGAAGAGCTAAAAATATGATGCAGTGCAGGAACTGCAAAGGCAAAAATGTGATATATCTGAAGAGCAACAAAGAGGAAAAACAAATGCAGCTGATGAGCTGCAAAGATTTAAAACATGCAAATGAATAGTTGCTGCGTAGTAAATTTCTGTACTCATGAATGCAAATAAATAGTGTCTCAAATTTCTCATGGCAGAACATTCAGAATGAACGACGTTGCATTTCGTACGAAGTTCCATCGAAATTCTTATCATTTTGTACAAGTAATGAGCGCTTGCCGGAATTAATATAACTTATTAATAGAGTAATACGGGGAAACTTTAGGGGTTTTAATTATAATGATAGAACATTCAATATTTATTTAGAGCTGTAAGTTTTAAGGAAGCCAGTGTCAAAGTTACGAGAGGTATGCGCGTTCCCTGAGGCATTCGTGTGCGCCTTTTAGACTGAATGTATGCAACATTTTTTTTTACGTCGACAAAAAGAAAAAACCTGTAGACTTCATTAATTATTTCTGGGGTTAGGGGAATACACAGTGCACGCACGCTCTTATATGAGCTGTAGTCTGAAAAGCCCACTGAGGTTTAAGGACGCCTTAAATTAATTGGCGTCATTAGCCAGGTCCCTTCCAACTACTGTTGGAGAAGGTTTACCGGTGATAGTGCACAGAATACCTGCTGGAAAGAGCCGATTACAGATTGATCAGAACGTTAAATGTAAAGGATAATCTGAGAAAGTCCCTGCTAGTCCTGTTGATCAATGCAGGGTTATAGGACAAGTTCCTTCGATCGATTCAATCTTCAGCAATAGAGAACTCTAAAAGGAGGGCCTAAGAAAGGCAAGCTAGATCAGTGTATGGGTAGAGGACAGTTCCATCCACACCTACTGTCCACATTGGAGATGAGACTACACGTGTAGGCTTCTACAACAAATATAGTGAAGAAAAATAATGTTTTAAAAGCAAAATCGCGTAAAAAATTCTGGAATACAAGTTCTTAAAGATTTTCAGCCGGTTTTGCCTTTACTGCTGCGAGCACTGCTGCGAGCCTTTACTGCTGCGAGCTGCGAGCACTGGGGCGTCAGATTCGATAGGCGTCCTGGTCCCAGTATACATCTCTGGCTTCGTACAGACCCGGGTTCGGTCCTGGCGATGGGAAGTGTATATGTACGGGTTTTTCTCCGGTTGTTTCCCGCACGTTGCACGAGGGTTTCCTCCGGGTACTCCGGTTTCCTCCCTCATGCGGCAAAAAACAACTGTAATAATGGTGGTACTTCTTCCACTTAACATCTGCCGCCGGGGAATTTGGGTGGGTGGATGCCTCGAGCATCGTCTCTATATTATTATTAATAATAATAATAATAATAATATTATTATTATTATTACGGTGAATTTTATCATATTTCTGGGATCCACTGTACTCTAACAATATTCGGAACTTTTAAGATCGGTCAGGATAAAAAATGCTATTTTTAAAAGCCTACATAAAACAGTTTAAACCTTTTTCATCCCTTTCAAAGTGTGTTTTTTTCTCTTAGGTGGAGTCTTCCCTTGTTCTCGTTAACCATCCATAAGAAAAATGTGTCGGAAAACCCTTTTCTGTTCAACCCCTCTTCCTCATTGATGTTGTGTCACAACTTATGCAATCATTCCCCTGTAAATGTCTAATTTGAAATCGATGTGAAGTGGAAAATAATTGGGAAAAATATTTTCGACCATGTTTTTTTTGGCTGCTGGCAAATATGAAAAAAAAAATTACCAACGTAATTTTGTAGGTGTAATATTATTATATTATTGACTGTAAAAATAATAAAAGTAATATAAAAATACCGTATCGCATTGTAAATTATGAAGGCATAGTTTGTTTGACTGGG